>BLAZ01000334.1:1136373-1138873 GCA_014633955.1 Acropora tenuis | reverse complement strand
GTTTTTATGTACATTTACCAACGTGTACTTTTATAAACTGTCAAGCATCCTCTGACATTCAGGGAAACTATATAGATTAAGAATAATAAGAAAGGATGTGTTAAAATTTGGAGGATACTCTCATTCTACTATTATTTTACCTGGAAATTATATTTTAAGAAAATTTCGTCTGCAGGCTGAGGTCCCCTTAGTATGTTACATTTGATCAGTATTTTAAAAACATACAGAAAAAAAGTAACTAATATGTCAGTTTGAACAAGGAAGCACTATTAAGAATCTTAAGTACAATTCCTAATTGCTATAATTATTTGTGGACTATAAGTGGAACATGTATAGTTGACATATAGCCAAAGGTAAACTTCCCACAGACTAAAGGCAACATACAGGCTTGATTTCCAAGGTTTGTTTCAAGTGTAAGAAATACTGGTCAGACCTGACATATATTAATTTATGCACATTGTGCAACCAAGCTAAGTCGTGCAGTGAACATGTTTAGAATCGTATTGTTGGAGGCTGTACTGAACTTTGCATTACTGTACTATGTGATTCAACATCACAGCATACACTGAGATTTCAAGTTAGTTTTAGCATGTTTGGTCAAGTATTTTTTAATTGTAATGTGTACAGCAATAATCAGTTAACTGTTCTTTCTGCTGTAATAAAGAGTTAGATTTCCTGAAAGCATAGACGTCATTCCTTTTCTTATCTATACCGATTAAATTCAACAATGTGAAGCTACCAGGACATGTCACAAAGCAGAAACCTTGTCTGTTTTCACTCACTGGCATTAACTCATTGTTAAAAATACATTTTATGGCGTGCAGTGCAGATACAGGTTTGGACTGCAGCTCGAGAAAACAAAGAAACTAGCACAATTTGTTTTGTCGCCTTGAGGGTCAAATATCACGGTGTCCTAAATGTTTATTCTTGGTAAAATAATCATTTACACACTTTCAGGTTCAAAGGGAACATCATTGCAGTAAGCCTGGTAGTTTTATACCTTTGTGGAGGTATATTGCTTTAGTCGCAAAATGTAACCATCAAGTATTACATGAATCCTGTGCTACAGCCCAACTTTTCAGAAATGTACTCAACAACTCTTATGTAAATACCAATGCCAAATGCATCACTCTGGCCAAGAGAACTGTGCTCTGCTTTAAGTTCAAGAAGATCATCATCACTCAGAGGGCATGATATTCGTGGCACAACTACAGCATTAGTAGAATCAGCTTCATCCACTTCTGGCAAAGGACCACTCCAGTCAATACCATAATTAGTGAAGTCGCCCTCCTGGTTTACAAAATGAAAAAAGAGCTAAATGTCAAGTGTGTGTCCACAATAAGCTCTGACATTGTCATTAGTTCCAGTGGCTTTAAACTATTAATAAAAATAGTTTCAAATCTACTTTGACCTCAGGGTGTCACACGTCTGCATTATTCTTTTCATGGTACTTTGTGTATTCAGTGAATCTATATTACCAAATAATCTGTCTATTGTTTTTTAAGTAAAGTTTAGAGGCATCACGTCAGCCTAACAACTAATGTTATTAAGAGTAGTTTGATTATAAAGTGACGTCAGTATTACATATCTATTTCATAATAATAATCGATTATGAACTCGAGATTTCTATCGCTTGATAGTTGATAAGGGCGAAGCCCGATTCAAATATCAAGTGAACGAAATTGAGAGCCAATAATCTTATTGTTTTAGTATAAATCTACTAGTTGAAATAAGCAACAAAATTACTTAAATCTGCTTCAGAGCGACTGAAAACACTTCACAAACGCAAGAAAAAGGGCGCCATTTCACTACTCACTATCTATCATCGAATAGATAGTGGGTAGCGTAGCCAATCGGAGAGCAGCATTTGCAATAGGATGCTGGTAGATTTATACTTAAAAATATTATATCAATAAATTGAAAACATGAACAACTTTTTTCCTTTCTTACCACTTCCTCCAAGTCATGCCTTTCAGCTGTGTTTGCTGGTCTCATCAAGAACCATAACTGCATCGGTGATTTATTTCCCTCAGTAGATAGTGGGTGCATTTCCCACCCTCTCCTGAACAGGTCCAAATGCCTATTGATTCTTAGGATATATACATAGTGAAGAGTAAACAAATGAAGTTCATTTGTAATGTGCAGATAGCCATGATCTTCCAAGTAAAAGAATGATGTGCATCCTGCAAAAAGGTCACTCCAAAGGCATTCAATTCTTTGATTGTGACAGCTTTTTCCTGCAATAAAACTGCCACGATCAGGGCCTCTTAGGGGATGACTTAACATATATCGAGCTACATCCACATTTTCGACTCCATGATCCCCTCTGACTCTTGAAGGGAGTCCATGCTGTTGCACAGCCTTGAGGAAGAGATCAAAAACAGTGTCGGCTCTGTTGTTGTCACAGCAGCACAATGAAGTAATAAGACGTGTTGCCCCATCAATAGCTCCATGGACTACAAGATTCCATCTTTATTACAGAAAGAGATGAATAGGTTAA
>BLAZ01000334.1:1119228-1121728 GCA_014633955.1 Acropora tenuis | reverse complement strand
GACTTGGTTAACATCATGAAAATTGGTAATCAATTGTATTCTGGGTTATGTAGACTGTCCAGACAAACTTTCCTGTTATTAAGTGAATTACCGCAAGTGCTCAATGTGTTCAATACAAATTATCAGCTCCAATATAGTTCAAGCTATAGTGGTACGTTACATTGTAGATCAGTTATTGATGATTTCAGTTTCTGTATGCCTTTGGGTGATGCTATGCAAACATTGTTGAGGCAAAACTACCAATCGTTTCTCTTGACAGTTGAATGTACTACTGTTTCTATATACTGTACTCCAAATGGTAAATTTAAAATATTTGATTCACACGCTAGAGATGCATTTGGTATGCCCCATTGTGAAGGCACATGTGTATGATTAGAAGCACAGAGTATGCACGATATCATATGCTATTTGCAAACCCTCTATGAAAATTCAAATACGTTGTTTGAGCTGATAGGTGTTCAGATAACAAGACTAGAGAAAGAGAATAACTACTTGGTTGATGAGTACATTGAAACCCCTCAATCAGAATTTGCTGATAATGGTGGGGTAATGATGCATGTTTCAGCAAGAAACAATGATTCTTTTGTAAAGCGCTGTTGTGCTTTATCGTTTTAGAGCATTTGTTTTTCAGTTATTAAGGCTTGCACTTATTGGAATTTACAAACTCTAGATGCAATTATTGACCATGGAAATGAGTTTTACCAGGAACAATTAACATGTCCTGATGAAAGTGTCTGTTTAAGCAAATTCCCAAATAAACTTCAAATATATGATACAACAGTTGATATTGTCTTTACATCACAGAAGGAAGGCATATTTAGTAGTGTTTCTATCAGTAGCAAACTGCTTCTCCAAAACTTTATTTTGGAAAACACAAATGGTAATACTGGATTTCTAATATGGTTCTCAAATTACTGTGTAGGTTGCATATTTCAGCACAGTTCTAAGAATAAAAACCCCAAATACTACTTAACAGTATTCCATAGTGATGGAACACTAGATGACTGTCGAACTGTCAATGACAGCAAATTTCTTGTTCAAGCTTTTGCCAATACTGTTACAAAAATTACTGGGGCGAATGATTCAGAGGTAAAATATAGTATCAGATTTCTACGCTGTTACAGTAATTTGTCCAGCAGTTTGAAACAAAAGGTATTACGAAAGCACAAATCTAATCTGCAGAAAACAGCACTTGCCAGGAGAGAAAGAGAAAGTTATGCAAAAATGGAACCTACTGTCAAACGAAAATACTTAGTTGGCAAGGCAGAATTGTACAAATCACAAGATTCTGCCAAAAAAGAAAAACTCCTCTCTGAGAAAGCAAAATGTTACAAATCCCTAGATCCTGGACAAAAAGGAAAACTCTTGTCTGACAAAGCAGAGTGGTACAAATCTCTAGATCCTGGACAAAAAGAAAAACTCTTGACTGACAGAGCATAGTGGTACAGATCACTAGATTCTGCAGAAAAAGATAACATAAATGAACATAAAAAGCGGAACTATGATGCAATGGAACCACCCATTAAGGCACAATACTTGAATAATAAGAAAAACGAATATTGCAGCATGGATTCCATAAATAAGCAAAAAGTAATTAACTGTGTAACTGCTGCAGCAAAAAAGCTCAGAAAAAATGCAAACAATGCTCAGTATAACTTGGATCACCACATATCAATATTTCAGAATGAAATCAGAGAGGGGCCATATTACATATGTTCAGTATGTAATAGAATACTATATAGAAAAACAGTTATATTACTTAAAGAAAAGAAATAAAGCATACACCATCTTTTCACTGATAATAAGTCATTTGATGACCACCGATACATTTGTAGAACATGTCATACAAAAGTTTCAAGAGGACAAGTACCATGTCAAGCTGTGTGTAATAAATTGACAGTTAACAGAATACCTCCAGAACTCTTAGTTCTAGAAAAACTTGAACAAATATTAATAGCACAGAGGATAGTTTTTGAAAAGATAGTGGTAATGCCTAAAGGTCAACAGAGGAAGATTAAAGGAGCAATATGCAATGTACCAGTTGAATGTGATCAAACGTGCAGTACATTGCCGCATCCTCCTGAAAGGTCAGGTATAATAATGTTGAGACTGAAGAGAAAAATGGAATTTAGAGGACATGTTTATTTTCAAGCTGTGCAACCTCAACTAATATTAAACGCTCTGATGTGGCTCAAAATAAATAATTCCCTGTACAATAATATATGCATAGACATTGACAATGTAGATAAGCATCTTAAAACATTGCAACAACATGAATAGTGACAACCACTCCACTGCATTAGGTATAAGTGTTGACACCACTTCAAATAATGAAAATCGTAAGAATGACAGCTAACTTGCAGATGAAGAAAATGAGGATCCTTTTGTTGGGAGCGTGACATAGCGTGACATAACGTCACAAGAAAGCATTAACATTATCATTACTAAGTGAAAGACAATCTCCATTGAACATTGAACCTTTGATTGGAAAACAGTGTAA
>BLAZ01000334.1:1111728-1116728 GCA_014633955.1 Acropora tenuis | reverse complement strand
GCTAAAGGACCTTGACACCAAACACGTGGAAACCTTACGCTTTACACGAGCATTGTTCGGTTTGTCCACGTCGCCATTCTTACTTGGGGGAGTGATCGATCAGCACCTAAAAAATCTTCAGAACATCTACCCAAGGGAAGTAGAAGAGATCCGAGGAAGCCTCTACGTGAACAACCTAATCAGCAGCGATAAAACCGTGGCTGGCGCGCAGCACTTGAAACAAACATCACAGTCCATTTTCAGAGCAGGGAAATTTGAACTGCATTAATGGCATTCCAGTGCCCCATCCCTGGAACAGCCTACACACCACGAGGAAGCAATGGAAGAACGACCCACTACCCATCAAAATGAAAACCAGAGCTACCCAGGACAGGATACAATACAAACCAGTTTCCCCGAACCGACTAAGAGAGAAGTCCTCAGAAAGATCGCCAAGATCTATGATCCCCTCGGTCTAGCATCACCAATCACTCTGGAAGGGAAATTTCTTTACAGAGCAATGTGTGAAGCCCGAATCCCATGGGACCAAGAGCTACCCCAGGAACTCGAGATCCATTGGCAAACCTGGGAGAACAGCCTTGCAGACAAAGTAGAAGTAGCAAGAAGCATTGCCCAACACCAAGAAGAAATCAGTGGCATTGACCCTCATGCCTTTGGCGACGCAAGCAGCCAGGGCGTGTCAGCTGCAGTTTACGCCGCCACATATCAACCAACTCGGGTATCACAAGGACTCGTGACAGCAAAGTCAAGACTGGCGAAGAAAGGACTTACCATACCAAGGCTCGAACTAGTGTCCGGGCATATGGCGGCGAATCTTGTGGATAACGTTAAAGAAGCACTGCAAGGTTTCCCAGTTGGAAGTGTTCATTGTTGGCTCAATAGCAGCGTAGCTCTTCACTGGATTAAGAGAGGCGGAGACTACAAGCCATTCGTTAGTAATCGAGTGAAGAAAATCCAAGAGAAGAAGTTCATCCAGTGGAGGCACGTGGGTACCAAGGAAAACCCTGCCGACCTGGGTAGCCGAGGCGGAAATGTAAGCAACTGCTCAGATCTGTGGTGGCATGGGCCAACGTGGTTACCTTTCCCAGACAGTTGGCTGGCAGATATTGTCACTACGCCTACCAAGGAATCTCAGAACAAAGCCAAGATCATAAGGGAAGTTCTAGGCGTAACTGTGAAGACGGATGATGATCTAGACCTGGTGATGTGCAAGCACGACTTATGGAAGGCCATCCGAATCTGTCCGTGGGTGGCTCGGTTTGCAAGGAACTGCAGAGCTAAACGCCAACAAGGCCCCAGAGTGTAGCTGTTCCGTGTGCTGCAAGTTTGGCAACCGAAGACATCACTCGTCAATTTGCCCTGAGAAGGCACTAAAAACAATCGCCGGAGCCTATGTTGGTAGCCGCTGGGAAGGGTTCCGTTACTTATCCGGTGGTCATTTTGAGCGTAGGTGGGAATCCATTGCCGCGCGCTGTTAGACTCCGGTGCAGGAAGCTCCTGTGCATCTGCAGCCTTACTCCACTGCATGGGAAATTTGAAGAAGATCAAATGAAACTGAACCTCCAGCAGAACAGGGATGGGATATTCGAGTGCCGGGGATGTATTCAGGGACACTACCCAATTTACCTACCTGACGATTGCGTGTTTACTGGAAAACTGGTGACGCACTTCCACACCCAGACCCTACATGGGAGAGTTGGATTGACTATGGCCACAGTACGCGAAACGTACTGGATACCTAGGTTCCGCCAGCTTGTTAAACGCCTTATCAAGCGCTGTTATGGATGCAAAAGATTTCATGTATCAGCATTCGCCAACCCTCCTCCAGGCTATCTACCTACAGATATGACAGAGGGAACCGCGCCCTTTCAGGTTGTTGGGATAGACTACGCCGGACCAGTCAAGTACCATGATGGCAGAAATAAAGAAGGGAAAGCATACATAGTCTTATATGCCTGTAGCCTGTCCCGAGCTTTGTACCTCGAACTGACAAAGACCATGAGGAGCGAGGAGTTCATCAGCACTTTGAAGTGGTTCATAGCAAGAAAGGGTCGCCCTGAAAAAATCTATTCAGATAATGGCAGGACCTTCGTGGCTGCTGCGAAGTGGTTATGAAATGTGATGCAGGACGAGCGCCTCCATGACTACCTTGCCAAGATGAACATCAAATGGCAGTTCAATCTTAGTAGAGCCCCATGGTGGGGCAGACAATTTGAACGCATGTTCGGAATTGTCAAGAAAGCCTTCAACAGGTCTGTCGGAAATGGAACTCTCGCCTGGGCAGAACTGCAGGACGTCCTCTGAGTTATGTGGAAGAAGATGTGCAGCTTCCTTTGTTGACCACGAATATGTTGCAGTTTGGACGCCCCAACTTGTTGCCCGATCCTGAAGCATGCCATCAAGAAAATCCTGATCTGAGAAAGCATGCAAGATATTTAGTGAGATGCAAGGATGTCATCTGGAAAAGGTGGTCCACCGAGTAGCTAAGGGGCCTACGTGAAAGACACAACATGAAGCACAACAAAAGGCAGCTATCTCCAACAAGTGGGGACGTTGTTATTATCAAGGGTGACGAGAAGAACCGCCGACAGTGGAGGCTAGGAATCGTAGAGGAACTGTTCCCAGGGAGAGATGGAGTCATCAGGGCTGTTAAGCTGCGAGCTGGGAAGTCTTACCTAGAGAGACCCATACAGCACCTCTACCCGTTAGAGCTATCCTGTGACAGGACCACAGACAAAACCAAGGCAGCACTGAATGCAGAGGTGCCAACCTTCAGGCCGGCTAGAGACGCTGCAGCCGCTGTGCGGGCGCGAATTCAAAGTATAGCAAGTGAGGAGGAGGCTGGTTGATGACGAACAATGAGTTTTAGTTCGAACGTTTGATTGAGACCTTTTGAGCATATCCACATTTGTTGTAGTCGCTTCTCGGAAAATTCATATTTGCCACTGTAACGGAAGTGTCAAATAGGGGGAGAGTAGTGTCGGGAGCGTGACATAGCATGACATAACGTGACGAGAAAGCATTACCATTATCACTACTAAGTGAAAGACAATCTCCATTGAATATTGAACCTTTGATTGCAAAACAGTGTAATAAGATCGTTTTAGAGAAAGAGAGAGAGGAAAAAATATAGAGAACAGAAGGAATCTGTAATCACGCAAGCAATAGTAAACAAATTGAGATATAAACCTGTGACTTATTTGTCGGATACCTGTTCCCGACACTTTAAATGAATACCGAGCACCAACAAGTGAAACTTGCTTGCAGTCTGGTATACCTGATTATCCTGTAACTGTTGCGCGAAATGATAATGTATCATCTCAAGGAAATGAAGTCTATGCTATTGCATCTGGTGAAAGCAAACATCCTGTTTCCTTCATGGCAGACAAGCAATGTGAAGAACTAGCATTTCCTGTTTTGTTTCCAAAAGGAAAGTATGGGTACTCCGTCAACCGAGAAGTAAAGTTGTCACCAGTTAAGTACTTCAATGCTAGACTTTTACATCACAGTGGTAGATTTGCTACCAATCCTGAATATCTCTTCTTTGCTCAGTTCATCATAGAACAGAAGAAAGTATCAGATAGCATCAATATTGCTTTGAAAAAAATGCATGGACAGCCCCTTACTGCTTCTCAAGTAAGACCGAATAATATTCAAACTTTACGAAATCTCATTTGTCAAGATCAGGCATATTTATTTTTGCGACAAATTCCAGGAACACCACCTTATTGGCAAACGTTTATGCTTGAAGTAGTAGCTATGGTAAAACAGCTTGTAATGCCAACATGGTTTATGACATTATCCTGTGCTGACCTCAGGTGGCCTGAACTTTTTCAGATTATTGCTAGAACACAAGGAAAAAATCTCACTAATCAACAAGTTGATGCTTTGTCTTGTAATGAAAGATGTTTAATGCTCAATGTAAATCCTGTTGTTGTTGCTAAGCACTTTCAATACAGAGTTGTAACATTCTTCACTGAAATTCTTCTTACTAATGCAAACCCAATAGGTAAAATAGTATACCATGCACTCCGCATTGAGTTTCAGATGAGAGGCTCTCCTCACTTACATGCCTTAATATGGACATCGGATTGCCCTAAATTAACACATGATACCAAGGAAGCATATATCTACTTCATAGATAAACATGTGCAGGCATGCCTTCCTGATCAAAATCAAGACCCTGAGTTACAGGAGCTTGTAAAAACCTACCAAAAGCACAGTCATTCAAAGACCTGTAGGAAATACAAAAATATTAAATGTAGGTTTAACTTTGGGCAGTTCTTTACAAACAAAACTATTGTGGTGGAACCTCTTTCCGATGATCTAGATCCAGAAGTTAAGACAAGTACCAGAGAAAGTACAAGAAATTCTTAGACTAGTTAAAGAAAAAAATAGATGAAGTGTTAAATCCCAGTAAGGCAAACTATGATCCTAAATTAACAGAGGCTGATATTTTCAAATCTGTAAACATAACTGAAGAGCAATATTACTGGGCATTATCCATTTCACCTGACTCAGACTATGAGCTGCACCTTAAAAGACCAACAGATAGCTGTTTCATTAATAATTATTTTATTGCTGGAATTAAGGATTTTAGAGCAAATGTTGACTTGCAACCTGTATTTAACCACTACAAGTGCGTAACTTATGTGTGCTCATATTTTACCAAGGATGAGACTGAATGCTCACAGGCAATTATGAATGCTGCAAAAGAAGCTAAGAAAGAAAACTTGAGTGTTAGGGATAGCTTAAAGAGAATTGGTGCTGCTTTCCTCTCTACCAGAGAAGTTAGCTCACAAGAATGTGTTTACAGATGCATGCCTGAACTATGGTTACGAAAAATATTCCCTGCAACAGTTTTTGTTAGTACTGACCTACCAGAAAAAAGGGTACGCATCGCAAAATCACCAGAAGTACTTGACGAACTGGATAATGAAAGTACAGACATCTTTAAATCTAATATTATTGAGCGATACACATTAAGACCACAGTGCATT
>BLAZ01000334.1:1000949-1006723 GCA_014633955.1 Acropora tenuis | reverse complement strand
GAAGAAGTGTTATGGTGTTAATGAATAGGAAGTTATGTAATTCCCGGAGCGAGTGTAAAAGGTTTATAAGCATGTGTTCCCGCATTAGCATTTTTGTACCAAGTTAGTGAATAAGGAGTTATAGAGTAAGATTAAAAGTTTTTTCGGTCGGCCATTTTAATCCGCGGTTTATTTCTTTGAGTACGGACACAACAAACATCAGAAGTGATTTCTGGGTAGCAATCACAAAGTGGTTACTGCTCCGGATTTTGACAACTCTTCGCGTGTCATTGAAGAATCTGCAAGGAACCAAGGTCTCTTGTCAAATACCGTGTGCAAGTATTGACACACATACAAGATAAAAACCGAGAACATCGATCTTACCTTCAACAAGCTGTAATTCAATTTTGGAGGAACATGCTTCGAGATCACCAATTTCAGGGTGTTCACTGGTTGAAAAGGCTGGACGTTGATCATTCTCGGAGAGATGAAAACTTCAGTTTCATTTGATGATGCAGCATCATATCCCCTGCATTCATTTCCCTCCTTGATGACAAGAGGAATGCTTGTACTGGCACTTTCAATTCCGTTTGCAATTCCGACGGCTGACGGTGACTTTTTCCCGTACATTGACATTATCTCGCTGTACAGTGATATCTTCTGGCAAGGTCTGCCACGCGTAGGAGGGTTCTTCTGTGATGAAGCATCTTTTTTTCCCTTTGACAATAGGGCTTTCCAATTCTTCTTGACTTCATCCCTGGTTCTCTTCACGTGAGCAGCGGAAGCATTGGTGTCAGCCCAAACTTTCTTCTCCTTTTGATTTGCAGTCGAATTTTTTAGTTCACTTAATAATAAATCTTTGTGCTCTCCAAACGAGTCAACTAGATACTGCATTTCTTTATCTGAAAAGCACGGTTTCCTTTTCAGCTTCGAGTGAGCCATCTTATTTTTAGCTTAACTTGCCAAATAATTATTTTTACAGTATGCAAAGTAGACGTTCACCCTTATATTCAACCGACCTTGCATGTGAACATCAGGTGATATTAGTACCTTCCAATGTCAAGCTCGTGCAACAGACGTCAACACCCAGTTAACGACATACCTTCAACACAAGTCTGGACTAAGAATGTTGGGTGTACAGGAAACGTCAGGTGTAAGTCCCTGTCTTACGACCATCTTTTATGCAACCGGGCACAGGATTTCATGTGACCACACCATTAAAGTTGCAGCTACCATTAGACTACTTGGTCTGATAAAGCAGTATGATTCTACGATGTGTATTCTAATTGAAAATGGCATAGTCTAAGCATGGCAACTGACCAAAGGAACTGCATTTGAAGTCACTCTCTGTCGTCCATTTGTTTCTCCAATGCTTTTTGGAGAAGAAAGCCTAACCCCACAGTTTTTGATTGAGTCTTTGAAATTGTACATATCTGTGGAAGACCAAAAGGTTGTAAATAAGTCAATGGGAGCTGATTTTGATCCTACTGATGAACACCTTCTTGATTTTTTCAGTTGCTTTAAGTGCTACATATCTCCAATTGAACAGAATAATAAGTCCATAATATAGGAGCTAGCTCATCAGGAAACTGTACAAAACCCAGACTATCAAATGGACTGTCTTGCTCTTTATGTCAGCACCCTGGGGGTCTTCCCATGTTTCCAGACTCTCCAAGATTTGGATCTGTTCTATGCTACAAAAACAGCCAAGTGCTAAGAAGCTGATTAAACTGTTATCAGCAAATCCTAGTACAGAAGCTGAACAGAGTACTTTGATTTTTCAAAAAGTATATCAGGAGTCTAGGAGGAGGTGAATCGTCGACCCTGCTGCAGCTTTTGTCTGAAAGCAACATGATTACCTGTGACAACATTGAAGTCACAGGCCGTTGACCCATTTTGCACACCTTTGGGCCCTCACTGGAACTCCCATCAACATACACCTATTTCAAAGAATGGCAATTGCACCACTGAGAAATAAGGTGGGTATGGAAAATTAATACGAAATAATCTTGATGCAGGCTCCATAGAGTGCTGACCTTTGATGGCAAGTCATATGGTTTGTCCATATTTAGAACTCAGTGACAGAGGCTTAATTTTCCTTATGCGCTTAAGAAAGGACAGTGGAACGCTATATTTATAAATTTCTGGTGAATGGAGATGTTAAGCCGGAGCCAGTTGGCCGTTCGTAAGGCAGTATAAGGAACCCATCAACATTGCCCAGGCCCAAACCTCTTGGAAAGCTTTTTAGCCATGTGTAAACTTCACTCATGTGGTTTACAATAGTTCCACTAAATCCTTTGGTCTTGGGGGGATTGCGAACTTTGCAAGGAGGCGCGTCCATCAATCAAATTTGCGTACCTTCATTGGCTAACTTCTTAATTGTAAAAATGTTTGTTGGGTGGCCACAGTAAGGCACGTCGCACTGTAATGACAACTCTTGTGAATCCTTAGATGGGAAAGAATAGCCAACATCTGTAACCCCGCTAAGGTCGATACAAGATAAAAGTATTGAACCAAAGATAGTTTTTGTTTTCTCTAAATTTATTTGCACTGCCGCTAGCCCTACATGTAAAATAGGCAATGAAACTGGTATTGCTTAGATAGGGACAGAATGTACCAATGCAACAATGATGTCAACCACCCTCCGAGGGGATCATTTCTCAAGACCTTTGAGTTTCACAAATAACACCTTTCCCAGGTCCCTGTCCAGGCACAAGTGGAAGGAACTGACCACTTCCTATACTCCAATTAAGGACACAGAGTCCTTCCTGGTAGCTGCCATGATGGAAGCTGGGATGAAAAAGAAATTTAAAAAGAGGCATTATTACACTACAACAAAGGAACTCTTGGCCTTTGATCATTGCTTGGCTGAACGTCAAACTGCTTTCTTCGTTGTGGCTCGCCCCTTGTTTAGTAGCGGTCTTGACCGCCCTTGATAATTAGGAGGGAAAGGATGAGGATGAAAGTCGTGACCCTTATGCCATTAAGGACCTACTGGAAGATGCTCTAGTCCTCCTTAGAAATGGAGAGTTTTAGATTCGAGTTTACCGCGAACCTCTAACCGCAGTTTGCAGTTCAACGTTCAAACATAATTAGATATAGATTAAAGAAGTGAATTCTGGATAACATAATCCAAAATGGTGGCAGCTGCAAGCTTAGTCAGAACATTTTACGGCAAATGTGATATTAGTACAAAGTTTTGGCATTAAAAATTGTGTCCACTAAGAAAAACTTTGACGATATCCTAGATGTGATGCTGTGGCAAGACAGCAGTGACAACTATTTGGATTATTTGGTGTAGGAATTCATGTTTCAACTAAAAACGATGCAAGGTACCCCTGTATTAATCGCCAGAATATACCTGATATTCAGTGTGATGCCGTGTTTAGGTACAATTCCTTGCTCTTGGTCTTTACCTGGACGGCTAAATTTCACACTTGACTTCAGATGAAAGCTTATATAAATATCCTCACCCTCAATCTCAGATTTGCAAAAGGAGATATGAGGAGGAAAGACTCCAGGACGCGTTACAACTGCCAGCTGATTACACTTGCAGTCAAGGCACTATTGCTACAGGGATGGAGGCACTGATGATTCTTTTAAGAAGACTGACACACCCCAATCGATGGTGTGATCTGGTGCCTGTTTTCGGGTGAATGATATCAAAACTGAGCTTAATATTTAACAAGGACAAATTGTTGCTTTGTTCATTCATCTTCCCTGTAGAAGTTGCATGTATTCTTCTTTCCATGCATTTCAGATGAGGGATGATATCTATGACAGATTCCACTACCTTGTAGATAGTCTTGACCTGGTATGACTTGATCCTGAAGCTTTCGTTGAGGCTGTTACAGGCTCCTCTTACTGGGTGTTGGGGTTTGATCGATGGGACCCCCTGACCAATAGCCCGTCCTGTACATTATCAACGAATTATGTACAGTTGACATAAGAGGACACACTTCCTTGACATGACAAAATATCACAGCAAAGGAGTCTCCTGAGAAAGCAGTCCAAGCAGCAATGCAGGGGAGGGATTTGGGTTCCCTTTTGCTATCAGTAACCCATCTAATTATCTTTATTAAGGATAATTACAACACCTTATTTTTATACTCGTACATCTTAATTAGCACAGGGGGTAACCCTGCTAAGGTCCATTGGTGCTTTTGGCTGTCTCCTTCTTCACAACTTCTCTAAAAATGCAATCAATTTAATTGAGTGGATCTGTAATACATAAATGAAATAAATAAAATAAAGAGCTTCACTGGTTGTGCTTTTTAAAGATCTGTAAAGGAGGAGAGATACCAAATGAGTGTATAAAATCTTAAATTCACTAGTTCCAAACAGAAGGATCCTACGTTTAGTCAAGAAAGATATATAGGATGTTGTAATACAACTTAACATTTTAATTACAAATATTAACGTTCCATATACCCTTTAGTCTGTTCAAGCCCCAAATGGCATGACAGCCCCTATGTTCGGTCCCACAGAAGGTCGCCCACATGATGCCTTCATGCTTGGGGTGAGCAGCCTGTCAGCTTAACTGAGGCGATTTGTTCAACCCAGTGGTTAGCCATACGTTATTCATGGGGATCCTGCCTATGGCATTACACAGAACATTATTTCTCCATTTCGTCAAGCACACCTTGCAGATGATGAGCAGGAATTTAATACAAGAATAAGCAAAGTTAGAACATTTGTCGAATGAATTTTGGGAAAATCTGCCAAAATCTTGCCTTGTTAGACTTTAAAAAGAACTTAAAGATCCTTTTACAGCCTGTGGGTAAATATTATTAAGTTGCATGTATTCTTATCAATTGTTACACCTGCCTATATGGATCACAGACAACCACTTATTTTAATTTAGATCAAGCCACCATCCCTGGAAACCTATCTATCCAACAAGCAAACATGTTTTCTTGGTTTTTCCACCTATAATTATTTTATTTATGTAAATAGCAACAAGAGTGAAATAAACAAGAGACGAGCCTTTGATTTTCTTTTCCTTCAGTGAACACAATTTATGAACAAAGTCAAACAAAAGCATGAATATTATTCATTTGAAAGAGCTTATTTTATCCATGCTTCAAAGGCCACTAAAGACAAAATGATTTATTTTTGCAGTTGTTCTCGAAGAATGGAATCCACACCTCCTCCAGTTGCTGAGATCTCAACCATTGGAAATCAAGATGCTAAAATCAACCCCTACACTCCCATTCCAACCAGAGGAAGTTCACCCCTTGTACCCCAAACCTCACCTTCACGGCTGTCTCATGTCAGGGCTTCCTGAGTTGCTCAAAATGTTGAGGGAGAACCTCTAAACATAATTCTGGATTCATGGTGTAAAGGGCCACGAAAGCAATACCAGACATATGTGACTGCCTGGCTTAAGTTCTGTGACACTACAACAAGTTCTGGACTTCTTTATGCACCAATCTAAAACTGTGGGATACAGTGCTGTAGCCACTGCAAGATGTGCCCTGTCGTCCTTTATCACAGTGAATGGTATAAAAGTGGGTGAACATCCTACATCGCTACATCACTACGCCGAAACATGGGATCCCCAGACTGTACTCAACTACCTTTTCCAGCTATTGATAGTATGTCATTAAAACAGCTCACCCTTAAACTACTCACGCTAATGGCCCTTCTCTCAGCACATAGAACTCAGACTTAACAGAAACTTTCAGTGCAGGAAATGCACATATCAGGTGGAAAATATACATTCTACATATCAGCTCTGTTGAAACAAACCAGTGCTAACGGGGGCCAGAATAGACCTTTATTTCCTGTTCAAT
>BLAZ01000334.1:960143-966053 GCA_014633955.1 Acropora tenuis | reverse complement strand
TCTGATTTGAAGATGCTCATCCCCACTGTTTTCATTGGTTTTTGTCTGTGGGTTAAATCAAGTGTTATTATATTGTTTGTAGGGAGAAGATCAATAATTACTAGTAGTCATTTGGTTGGTGTGAATTTTTTTGTACTAGGCATGTGGTGAGTTTCTAGCTGGAAGTGCCATTCGCTCAAGATCTCGGTACACAACATTGAGTGAGACTGCAATCTTTGGTAGAGCTTGCCGTCATGAGTTCCCCAAGAGATTCATCAATATGAAGCATGGTTTAAGGTGAGTACAGTGTGCATGTCTCCCACAAATTGTGCTTTACTTGAGTAGTGTTTTAGGGTATGTATTTTTTCTGTTAACAAAGAAACCAAAATGGTAGAGAAAACTGCAGCTATGCACATATACATGATGCCAAATAGATACATGTAGTCTCTATTTATTGATGCTACATAGTGAAGCAATGTTTGCAGGCCATTTTTTGTTCTCAGTACCATTTTCAATAGCAGCTACTGTGCTATTTTCAGCCACAACCCTGCTATTTATTGACAAATTGGTCAATTTTCAGGGTTCTCATTAAGTGCCGGCAGCTAAAAAATGGCTACTTGGAGTATTGAGCCGCCTACTTTTCCATTTATGGGTTTAATATTGAGAGCCCGGCAGGTTTTTGTTGGCTACCGACTCCACCGGCATTGTGGCAATGCCTATTCAAAATTGACATTTGTCATTAAATAGATAGATAAATAATCGTTATTTATCTATGGACAATTCATCAGCTTAACAATAAATATAGAAATATACAAATTGTTATATAAATCTATAAATATACAATCCTTTTGAACTATTTACAATATATAGACGATTGTAATAATAAAAAGCTGCTTTCCGTGAATGCCCTGCCTTAGAGTGCTTGCTTGAGAGGGCATTTGAATTTTCTATTGTTTCTAGTAACCTAAGTAATATAATTATAAAATTATAACTGTTTTGTTATCATTACATATTTTGTCTTAATAATCTTTTTGATGGTATCACCGACTCATCCAGTCTACAAGTGCACATGTTGTATGATGTAGCCTGTCTTCTTCAAAGTCATTTGCTGGTACGTACTCATTTCATTCAAATCCAGTTTTATAACGTTACATTAATACAGTCAGGTAACAGGACATGAAATATTGTCTATTTGTAGCAACAGTGTGCATTGTTGGTTGTCACTGTATTTTCTGTTTCGTCTCTTAAAGGCTCAGGTGAGGGAGGATCTCTTTGAAAAAATGACGTTAGGAATTCCAATTTTTCACAGCTATGGGCACAGAAATCAGTGGATAGCAACTTTCACGCCTTTTAAATGGCTCCTGTAACTTGGAGTATCCTTCGATATTCACTGTTTTGCGAACGGAGAGAAGAATGGCGCGTCGTTTCGCGAAAGTTTCACAAGAAGAAATTGTGGCCATTAATAAAGCGGCTTTTTCTTATGCATCTGATTTGGTAAATACTAAAACAACTATCCCCCTCAGGGTCGGTGAAGAGCGGTGTATATACCTCGACGCTTCGCGTCACAGTAAGAAATTATGAATAACTGCTAGTAGTAGTCATTGATTATATCACGTCTACTTAGTAATCTCATCTTAACGTGGTACCCAAACGAGGGAGGGCAACTCTAGAAAGTTTTGGAGATGGTTGTGTCGCTAGGATCTTGGAATCCTTGGCCTATTCTTTACCACATTCAATTGCAATCTTGCCGCCATAGTTTGGACTGGGAGGCAAAAGTCCTTTTGTAGCCAAAGTGCTTGCTCTGGGCACGCTGCCTACTATAATGAAGTTTCAAGATGGTGTAAATTTGGAGCAATTGACGTACTGACTTTATTCATTTCTTCTGCTTGGGGAGGACACAGGCATCAAATAACGCCAAGATTAGGAGGCGTCTGTTCGTCGACATAATTATTTTATGGTTTATGGGTCGCACTTTAAATTCTTTTTTAATTAATCATTTTTAGATTCTGTAATTACAGGTCATTTTGGCAATTTGCATATAAGTTTCGATTAGGTTTTTTATAATGTTACGACAAATTTACTTTGACTTGTAATATGGCTACAAGTTTATTAGCCCTTTTGCTATTATGTGTTACCCTTTTTTTAAAATAAAGTTTGATTGATTGATTGATTCTCTTTTTGATATAATTGTATATATACGTATTTCCACCTATGTGTTCTTATTTTGTTTTTCTCTGACGACTCCAGAAGCGCTTAAGCTGTTTAAACGACCTTTGCTGTTTAATTACTTTATCGTGTGTAAATAAATACTATTGATTTATTGATCTGAGTAATCGGACGTAACAGAAACGATGTTAGTATTTCCCATAAGACCGAAATATAACAACACTGAACACACGTGCATCATATGGAGAACCTCAATCAACAAGGAAAAAAGCCACTGAGCGTCTTGGCCTTAAGACGGCTTTCTCTTTTCTGTCCTTCTTATCATTATTAATTTGACCATATTATGCACAGTTGTTGACTAATTTTCAAAACACCCTTGGAAAAAAAATTAAATCAACTGTGGTTAAGAGAGTATGCAGGATTTTAACAACTGAGTTCATTGAGAGATACGTCTGCCCTATTGGATTCTTTCCTTATGTGGGGAAGTACCAAATCCCCCCAACGAAAAAGAGATGGCTCAATGCTTTTAAGCATTAGTTTCGATTCCTTGAAAAACGATTAATGTTGTTGGTTGAGTCTTTTTGTTAGCGAAAATCTTCTTCGTTAACAACACATATGTTAACTGGTCGAGTTAAATTCACCGTAGAAATTATTGCAAAGGTAGAAAATATCACCAATGCATAAAAAATGCAACACCAAAGTAGGAAACGTCATCAAGGTATAAAATGTTATACATCAAAGTAGAAACTGCAAAATCAAGATAGAAAATGTCATCAAGGTAGAAAATACATCAAGATGGAAAATGTCATCAAGGTAGAAAATACAACATCGAGATAGAAAATGTCATCAAGGTAGAAAATACAACATCGAGATATAGAAAATGTCATCAAGGTAGAAAATACAACCTCTAGATAGAAAATGTCATCAAGGTAGAAAATACAACATCTAGATAGAAAATGTCATCAAGGTAGAAAATACAACATCAAGATAGAAAATATCATCAAGGTAGAAAATATAACATCGAGATAGGAAATGTGATCAAGGCGAAGAAAATGCAACACCAAAAAAAGGAAATGTCATTCAGGTAGAAAATGCTTTACATCAAGGTAGAAAATGCAACATCAATGTGTATCACTTAGTGCAAAGAAAAATAAAAAACAACAAAGTACAGAAGTGATGAAATTTAACTCCAGGCAATTAATCTAACATCTCAAGATAGCAATTGCAGCATTGAATATTGAAAATGATTCGAAGGTAGCATGGATTAATTCTGAAACAGACGGAGCACCATGATCTTCACCTTGCTCCCACGTGATGAGCACTCTTGATTTCTGATTCGAATCCAAGTCCAATTTGTCTTCTAAGATATGTTTCACTTTTACTTCTGTACTCAGGACCAGGTCTCGTGGTCATCTCTGGGTATGCTATCCACACGGATATTATTTCTTCGGCTTTGATTTTCTCCAAACTCGATCTTATCGTCTTTTAATGTCTTAAGTTCATCCTCAATCTCAGTCATATTATCCGGAGCTTCGTGACGTTTGTCAAAATCTATCGTAGAATCTAATCAGTTGCAATTAAAATCATGGACATGACTGAGTCTTGTATGAGCCTTTGTAAACTCAGTAGATGTATCTTATTTCTTTCGAAATATCATGAGTAAAGAAAACATGACAAGCGGTTGACTAACTCTGCAATAAGCGCTACAAATATGGACGGAACAGGAGAAGATAACTATGATAATATTTATAGTAGCTGGGTGAGACGTCCTCATAATCACCATCAAATAGCTTTTTCGTCGATCATTAAAGCACTCATGATGGAATCAAATAATGGAGACAAATATGGCAGTCGCGGGTGTGTATCAAAGAGAGATTAGTAGAAATGTCTTTACTAGCTCCAGGTTACAAGCGTTATATTCCTACGTTCAACACAACAACTTATATAACACGGGCTGGAGATTCCGCGAAAAAATGCAGTTCGGTGCTCGTTACTCCTAATAAGGTTGTGGTACACGGACGCCTCCACATCAGTTTCATGTTGATACAGAAAACGAAATATTATGTCATAAACCGGGAATGCCAGCTCTTATTTTTTCGTATTCGTGAAATTTCTGGTGCTGATTATAATAAACACTAAATGGGAAAACCAACTTCGGCCATGGAGATTTCACGGAATCCAAGTAAGAGTTTACTATGTTGTTATTTATTCATCTTCACTTTGTCCTTCAATAACCAATGTTTTATAATCAGCACACACTGAGTCCACAGTTCGTGTCCGCAATCTATATATATATATATAAATATATATATTTCATACTGACCGGTTACGAAATTTCGCTTTCCTGATGCAAATCATGTTCTACGTGATTGAGGGAAAACAGAGGAATTTCGTTTTCCTTATGCAAATCAATTTCGTGGGAATATATGTGAAGGCAACAACAAAATTCAGTCATCTTGCTCTCAGCCAAGGTAGCAGCAAATCAACCCATAAATAATTGATCATTCACGTCTTTTTGTTGAATCTAAGTTTGAATAACAGGTGAGTACTTAATAACACTTTGATAAGCATTACCCGCGTGCACCATTAATCATTGAATGTTTTGCAAACGGACTAGATCATTTGTATCTTCTGAATAACGTTCTTTTGCGATCATAGTTGGTAAATGTTACGGTCACATTTTTACAACTTTCCATAATTATTATCATAACCCAAGTTTATGAAACGTTTGTCAGTGGGGACGCTTTAAAAACTGGCGAAAGAAATCCAATTCAACGCACTTTTTATTCGTACTTTAGGCCTGCCCTGCAATCATCAAACCAATAAGTGGTTCTCAATCGTGTTCTTTCTCCTGTGCAACTCAGTCTAAGTTGTAAATGTGGCCACAGTGTTGCAGCATTGCAGTGTTCAGTAACTTCAAGAATTTCTTTTTAGCTACGACGGGGATGATTAACTCAGCAAACCTCTCAAACTCCCAATTTGCTTTCTTCTTGTTTTGAAACGCAATTTCTCTGCTCTGTACATTTTACAGTTGTTAATCCGTTTTAACTTACTTCTGAGCATGGTGACTTCAGTGGGATTATTGTGGCGCCAGTGCGTTTCACGCGCGATGTTGTCTAGCGCGAACTTATAGCAAACGAAACTGATGCCTGATGTAAGAATAAACCCCTTCAGAATTCTGCAACTGAATTTGAGGTAAATTATATGGTCAATTTAATTAGCTGGCTTAACATGTAATACACCAACGCGTGTCTGTGACTTTTTTTGTGAAAAAAATTAACGTGCAAATTGAGGCTCTTCAGAAACATTTTTCCCTGGAGCTCTTGCTCGATCGAGATGCGAGGACTAATGCCCAAACCTCCATACAGCTTTTTCCTCGTTGAAATGATTATTGGGCCGTCTTAATTTTGGCTTTAAATTCGTTAATCTTTTCAGCCTTCTTTGGCAAGTTTTGTATAATAAATGCTGCAAGAGTTTTCTTTTGAGAATATGACTGGATATTTTCTCTGCTGTCTAAAACAATGCTTCTTTTTTTTTTTAGAAAATATTCTTAAAAGGTACTTCTTGAATTTATCATAGTCTGCAGCAACTCAAAACTGTGTTACAACTCACTAAGTATTTTTTTCTTTTGGGTGTTTTGTGATTTAACCCCCCTCCCTCCCCAATACAACTGCTACTATCTGTTTTTGTTTTGTTTTGTCAGAGCTCATATCTGTAATGACCTTTAATATGGAACACACAACATACACTTCACGCTCTATTGTG
>BLAZ01000334.1:945143-947643 GCA_014633955.1 Acropora tenuis | reverse complement strand
ATTGTTGGTTGGTGTTTCAATTAACTGTTCGTGGACGTCTCTATTAGTGTTCCAGAAGGAGATGATTTCTTCATTTAACGTTTCCAAACGAGCGGTTTGTTAGCGCTTTAATCTGATGGTTTGCTTTTTTGCCATCATGAAAATGTTTGCAAAGGCTACTGCCATTTTTGTCGCCATGGCGGTTCTGCCAGTAGACGTGCTCGTTGAATTGGAATGAATTCTCCTGCAAAATCAGTCTTACTGCGGCTTTCTCTTGTAGGCGCATGTGTGGATGGGAGGTCTGTCTTTATAAACGTTTTCGTATGCAGTGCATACTGTATTTATTCCCTCCTCCTGTGTTATATTTTTTGTAGGCTGCATGGTTACGTCCATTGAGACGAGGATGACCCTTTTAGTTTTTTTTCTTGTCTAAAAGTTGATAAAGGCTGTTGTATCTAGCTATAGGCTAAAGGATTTTCAGGGTGGGGTGTGACCTCAACTCAGTGGTATATTTGATGTTAGTATAAATTTAGCGTAGTCTGTTGTGAATCCCTGAATCTGATTGGCTATATTATTATATTTCTACGAGCGATAGTCAACTCGGCTGCGCCTCGTTGACTCTCTGCTCGTAGAAAACTCGGCCGACTGATAGTCTAATTGTTGTCAAAGTTGCTGCTCGAGATATGAGTTAAATGTCACACAATTGAATTAACTTTGTTCTAAAAACTATTAGGGAAAATGTGGAGAGAGCGTTTGAGGAAGCTATCTTATTATACTTGTGTATGTGTCCACCATTTACATTATTTATTGTTATCACGGAGAAAAGAAGGGGGAACAAATGGAGATTAGTAGATGCTACCGAACCGACACCACGAGGATCTCACTGAAAGTGTAATTTCTTGAAAGAATTTATTACTCCAAAAGGAGAACCTGAAACTCGGCATCCACTGAATTGCGTCGAAGAACAAATAAAATAAGAGGTGGCCATATTTTCGAGCCTCATTATGACTGGCAACGCAGATTTTAGGAAAAAAAAAACAAACATATTACAACAACAACAACATTGATTTCATTATTCTTAATAGTGGCTTTTATTGCTCTCCAGAATTCTTCAAACATTGCACAACCAAGATCGTTGCCTCAATATTCATGCTGTGGAATTTAATTTTATGAAGAAGTCATGTTTAAATGCAAAAACCATATTATTAACTTCGTAAATCTGCCATGTAAGAAAACCTTTGAATAGCAGTTCCAACATCTCAAAATGTTCCCATTCGTTCTTCCTCCAGGTTTTTCATTCCATTTTGGGTGTCCCACCTATGCAGTAGTTCAGCCTATAAATACAATACTAGCAAATAATACAGAAAATTCTGGGTTACACTGTACTCTTGGGTGTGCCACCTAAAGTACAGCCTATAAATACTACAATACTAGCAAGTAATATAGGAAAGTCTGGGATACACTGCACTCATGGTTGTGCCACGTAAAGTACACCCTATAAACGCTGCAATATTAGCGAGTAACATGAAAAAAGTCTGGGGTACACCGCACTCATGGATGTGTCACCTAAAGTACAGCCTATAAATGTTACAATATTAGCAAGTAATATAGCAAAGTTTGGGATACACTGCAATCATTGATGTGTCACCTTAAGTACAGCCTGTAAATACTAAAATACTAGCAGGTAATATAGAAAACTCTGGGATACACTGCACTCGTGGATGTGTCACCTAACAGCTTGTAAATGCCACAGCGCAAGAATATCACATGGCAAAATTTGGTTTGCACTGCTCTCATGGGTGTGCCACCTAAAGTGCATCTTGTAAATACTACAATTCTTAAAAAGGAAAACAAAATAAAAGCCGGTACAGCTCTTTTAAATAAAGTTAATCTAAGATACGTATAACTGAAAAGCATTCCTTAGTTGCAAATTACTTGACAGCTTAACTATACACTGCACATGTTCCTTAATAATGATCACAGGACCCAACATTGAAATTAAAGTGGACATTCAGCTATAAGTCTTCGTACACTTTCTCTGGTAAGGAGCTATAAATACGGCAATACTACCAAATAGTTCAAGAAAACTCTGGATTACACTGCACTCATGGGTGTGTCCCCTAAACTACAGCCTAGGAAAACTAAAGAATTTTAAATAAGGAGGTAATAAAAATTTAAAAACATTTCTCAGTAAGATTTCAAAAGATTAGCTGGGAACTCTACCTTAAATGGCACAACATGTGATCAAACATTACAATTTAACTAATACTAGAAATAGTCAAGTGAGCTATGATCATCGCAGTTATAAACACAATTTAAGCAATTGCGTATAGAAGCCTGAAAAAGTCAGGACTTCAACGCGGTTTGAACCCGTGACCTCGCGATACCGGTGCGACACTCTAACCAACTGAGCTATGAAGCCACTGACGTTGGGAGCTGGTCATTTGTGAGTTCTAATGAGCCCGTGAAGAATGGATGTGAAGTGATATATGAAATGTTTCATATATTGAACTGCGGATTT
>BLAZ01000334.1:860502-873002 GCA_014633955.1 Acropora tenuis | reverse complement strand
GACATCAGACATAGATTTGTTGAACTGTTCTTGATCTGGAGTGAGGTTTGCGCCTTTGAACCCAGTTTGCAGCTGTACTCTTAAGGGGTATGCAGTGTCGCCATAAATGCACAAAGGTGAGCCATCAGGTGGCCACGAGTGCCTCTCCAGGTCTTGGTACAATCCTGACATTCTAAGCACTCCTGCATCGTGTTTCTTGCCCTCTGTGTGAATGAGAAAATGCTGTTTTATTTCTAGCCCAGGAATATAGTGTATAACCCTTTGACCAAAACTCAACTTATGCAATTTCCGTGAAATTGGTAAGCCCTTGCTACAATGGGGACTACGGTAAAGTGTAGTCTAAAATCCTTATCTGTCCATGCCTTGGCATCTAGTTTTGGTTTGAACAGTATTCTGTAGTACTTAAACTTTGTTATCTTACCAACAGGTCCATACACTCGAACTATAATGCCATTTGCAGCAAGTACTTGCTCAAATTTGATGCCATGGACTCTCTTGATGCCATGGACTCTCTTATGCCATGGACTCTCTTATGACTCTTATGGCCATTCTATAGTATGCACTGGGCCTCGCCTGGTCTACAAACAGGCCTAACCTAAATTAGAGACAAAAAGTGTAAACTTTCACTTTTCACATTGACTGATTTAACATCATTCCGAGTAAGGGTGGAGGAAGGGAGAACCCGGTGTATATACAATGTCACCTGCTGTCAGGTTTCCTATGACTGAAATAAATGTGGAGACAACCAGGTAATAATTTTGCCGGTGCGGGGGGTTAGGAAGGGCGGGTTGCAGGAACGGGATGCGGTGTAAAAACGTTTTTTTTCTAATATTTACCGTGCCGTCTACAAATCCCCAGCAGTTTGGAAGTGCAGCTCCTACTTCATGGACAGCATCAGCCATTTCTCTTAGTTTAGCTCTTGTTCGCCATGGATGATCGATGGTTGTCAGCAAGTGGCCGTGCGTTCCGTAAATTTCATCCATCACTTTATTTGCGATCAGACTCTACTCTTGCGGTGATCTCCCAAACTGAGGCATCATGTCTACATATCGACAAGGGTAAGCGAATCGTCTGAGAAGAATACATAAAGCCTCCTCTGTCAATGCTGCAGTTCGATTAGGGCAAATGAGCTTCTCAGGTAGACGCAAAACTTGTGCAAGGTAAGGAATGTCCAGTTGTCTGAAACGAAAGCTGCTCAAACACTCTTGTTCAGAGACTGCATCGAGTG
The DNA here is from genome assembly GCA_014633955.1 of Acropora tenuis. Taxonomy (NCBI): domain Eukaryota; kingdom Metazoa; phylum Cnidaria; class Anthozoa; order Scleractinia; family Acroporidae; genus Acropora; species Acropora tenuis. Next base: position 871,774 of record BLAZ01000334.1, on the reverse strand, counting down.
TAAACCTGGTATATTGCTAGTGATCAAATACAGGGTAGTTAGCGTAATTCGCATCGTAAAGGAGGCAGAATTCGTTTGCAACAGCACTGAACTCACAGTACGCAAGAGCTAGCAAATCATTTGAAAATGGCGCCTAAAATGACAATACTATCCCAAAATATTTTTTTCGTGAAGTCGTACCCGTATGTCCTGCTTACACATTTTTTACAAGAACGACAACGAGTACGAGTACGAGTACGAGATGGAATCTTTCTCGTACTCGTACTCGTTATCAATGCTAACACTCTCTAGTGATTTAACAAAGAACAACAGGACATGCGGAATGTGAAAGCACATTTTCTCGAAGTTCGTTTGTTCGTTGGTTCTGTGAGGTATTAGGAGGCTAATGGCTAATGGCTACAAAGATACAATTGTTTTCTATTCTTGTTTCTATTTTTTTTTTCATTGTGCACCTTGTAAAAAATACACACATACGAAAAAAAAGTTAACATACTCTCAAATAAACAGGTAGGTCATTGGTCATTGCGTAGCCCACAGAAAGTAGGGCTAAAAGGGAAGAATACAACCATGTTTCGGTATATACTGTAATGACCTGAAATATAACTAGCCTAAAAAATACAACCTCAAAGTTCTGGTTTCACGTGGATTTTGTTGTAAGACTTGTAATATATCCGTGAACTTTAAACTTACTTTTTCCGGTCACTTTCTTCAAGCTCCATTTCTCCTCAAAAATAACCAAACTAAATAATTTTTTAGCGTCTATTTGGCTTTTTCTAAGGTTTAAAAATATTTGAAAAGTAGCGATAATTTTGCAGCCAGTGCATGGCGGTAAAACCTGGTAAGAAATAGACATTAAATCGATACTGAGCTAACATTTCATGGTGGGAAGCACAACGGTTTAATATTTATCCATAGGACTATGCAAAAGAGGCACCGGAAGCAGTTCATAAGCCAATGAATGTTTGGTCAAAAGCCGGGAAACCATACAAAAGCGCACTTGGATAATTGAGACAACTTTTTGTTTGAGTTGTCACGCCATAAGTTTAGCGTGATATCAAAATAGCTTAAAAAGCTCGCTTTCCCATTTGAAGATACAAAAATCATGTCATAAAATATCACTTTACATATAACGATATTTTTTTTTTACCTTTTCAACTTGAAAACAGTACAAAAATCCGGACGTTGTGACCGCGACATGAAAACAAGGGAATTGCCGTCGTGAACGAAACGCGACCTTGACCTGACAACGTCAACATTGGCACCGGAAGTCGGATCAAGACTACTCTGCGCATCAGCACGTCGTCATTTGACGTCGCGTTGTCTTTGCTAAATCAGTTTATTGGTTCTTCTATACTATATGGACTAACAAGTAGCCACTAACCCAATGACTTAACGGCTACCGTTCCATCGACAAATAATATGTGGATTAAGAGGTGGCCACTAAATCAATGAATTAACGGCTGCTGTAACGGCAATCTTAATATTTGCCTATTTGCTGACTTAACGCCTGTACTGCGGGCTTCTCGATTTGAAAGAATAGCATGTCGTGTCGATATAGCGCGTACATCGCGTATACATCCCAACATATCGCAATAACCTCGCGTCGTTGTTTTTCTCTTACGTCGTTTTTATAGTTAATGTTAAGCACGAAAGTTGTTTAAGTTAAGAAGTTGTTTAAGTTAAGAAGTTCCAAGTCAAGAAGAAGTTTTTTATTTGTCCAATAATGTTCCGGGGATAAAAGCCGCACACAGGTATTTAAATTATTCTTGTTGTACCAATTGTTGCAAGTTTCAAGTTCGCCGATTAAGCCTTACGCTTTCGCTTGTAAATAATCGTTTTTCATTGCATTTCTTACGATTTGGATTGTAATTTATTTGCTTTTAGTTGTATTGATTTTTCACATTTGTAACTTTAACTTTTTATAATTTTCAGTTTTTACGGTGTGACGTGAGAGTTTTGTAAACATCATTAAACTTTAAATCAATCAAGTCTTCAACTTGAATTCTCCTTCACATCAGTCGAGGAAATTCTTCGTTGCTTTAAATCGCCGGAGCTATAGCTACCTTTCCACTGATAAATAATGTGTGGACTAAGAGTTAACGGCTACCTTTGAATCGGAATATACCGATTACGGACCTAGGGGTAGCCACTACAAAAATAATTTAAGAATGGCTGCCTTTCGATTAAATAGCTATAGTTTGTGTACCTAGATAGGGCTTTTCGTACCCCCCCTTTACGCTATGATCATGGCTGTAAATTTAAGGGAAAAAATGATCGTAACCCCCTTACAGAATTCCGCGGGATGAGATCTTCGGTTTTGAAGAAAAAGAAAAGAAAACTAATTTTAATCAGCATCATGCGCTATCGAGGGTTACAATATTATAAGGACGCAGGAGCCCATCAAGATGGAGCCTCTATCTCCACTAATTCCTTGAGTCAACCCTTTCCCGAGTAGATTTATTTAAAGAACGGCTTTTTCTCGCGAAGAGTATCATATTTCTGTCGAGTAAACCGCGAAAAGCGAAAAAAAAAATGGCGGACGAAGGGGAAAACCATCCAGGATCCCGTCCATTGACTGTTTTTCCTTCTACCGTGTATCGTTTTCCTAATTTTACAGCCGTAGGGGACTGGGTATCCATAAATGAAAGTTAATGAACAGCCAGACCGAGCATAAAGTGATGGAATAAGTTTTCGCAACCTCGTGGGGAAACTCATTATTAATGGTTCTCTGTAGTGTTTTATCGTCGTCAGTTCCCATGTAAGCTCTGCGAAAAGTGTCCATAATGAAACGTTCTACGGATAAATCGGATCTTTCCGATGGCCAGCGAAGAAAAAGTGCGAGATCACTGGATTTCGGTCTTCATTCAGTCGGTCGCCGAATGTGAAGGGTCCGAGGCCGATGAGCGGGATGTGCAACCACAAGTTGTAGCATTAACGACGTTTTGCAAAGGAAACTCTTGCAGAAGAAAACATCTAATTCTGCTGAGGTTACTGCGAAAGCAGCTCGACTGGAGAGGCTAGAAAGGTGGCACAGGGATCTGAAATCAGCCGGTTTTTGTGGTGAGCTAACGTCTCTTACCTCGAAACATTCTCGATTGGAAGATGTCGATCACAGGTGTTATATCCATCAGATATACACACCTATGACGTTAAAACGGGGCCTTTTCAGCCTGTGCGTCTGGTCATTTACGTCGATGGTGCCTGGAGTTTGCAATGTCCCATTTTCGAACACACCCTGATAACGTCCGGCGAACTACCCACACTGGAAACTTCACTTGAGTCTCGGCCTCAGCTTTCTTTAAACGGATGTGGTCATGAATTGTACTGTAAACAGTTTCATGGATAACTCTTAAAACCGAATGTACGCAGTGTGAATAGAAATTATTAGTAGATGACTTGCACAAAAGCCTTTCTACAATCATTCGCTCCTGAGAAGCCTTTCCAGGCTAAAAATTAGCCAACAGTTTTATCCAAGAAACCGAGAAGGACGCTTTGCGATAGTTTTGGAGATTACTCACGAAGGATTCCAGTGCCAAGGTAGAAAATCTGCAACAAAATCCCGCCACCAAGAGTTGGAAGTTTGGCTCTTCGGTGGCGCACAACAAATGTTCGGCAAAATGCTTGCCATCTGTTTGGGAGTTGACGGGTTGGTCCTTCAACAGTATTGACCTTATACGCTGTTCCACTTTCTTCGCTTCTTCTGAAGAGAAAATCCAAGGTGCAGCATCTTCCATCTCCTTGCTGTCCAGTGCCATATTGCTAACTTTGGTTTTCTTTCGCGGCTTTGAGGTCTCCGCAGTCGCGGCATTTCGTTTTGCACGTTTTCTCCTTTCACCGCCGTCGCAAGAGGTCTTTTGACTGGCCAAATTCTCTTCTTCACTTTCGCTATCAGAGGATGCGCTATATTCACTTGACGAGACATCGACCGTATCAGAACTTTCGTCCGATGAGTCAACTGCTAATCTCTCCTCGCAGTCCGCCATTACCGATTTCTCAGCCTAATCGTGTGGGTAAAACAATGACTGTCAAAGCTCTGTTTTTGTTGGCTCTTCGAACTGAGGGCGTGTGAAACTTCCCCTAGGAGGCGTTCTATTAATAGATCTACTCGGGAAAGGGTTGACTCCAAGGCCATGTCGTAAACTGAAACAGATACAAGCAAAGCAAAGCTAAATGGCGTGCGTACACAGCTTACATTCCGATCATTCCATTACAAAATAATTATACGGTTTATACTAACTGATAAATCAACAAAATCAAGGAAATCTTATTTAACATAAATAGTGAGACGCAAAGGTGAACTAATCATGAAAATCGCTAGAAATATTTTAGTGGCAAAGCAAAGCAATAGGTATAATATAAAACTATCTTGAGTCCACAAGAATAGGCCAAACGTAAATAAACTACTAAAATTAGGTCTGGAAAGCTAATAAAGACTACTTTACCGAGGTAAAATAAAGAAATAACGACTTACATAACAGTCCCGCTTGCAGTGCTAGCCCAACTAGAATCCAAAGGAGAGACGGTACTTTCTACTACGACTAGTCCGTGCTTAAACAAAACCAACAGAAACAATGCGCTAAAGGGGCGGCACTATAACTTGAACACGTTTCTTACGAAGTCAAAACGTCAATTGCGGTTGATCAAAACTAATTAAATTAATGTCTAACAATATTCCGGAAAAGGCGAGTCAGCAGTAACAAGCTCTCTTCATTCAAATGTACATATTTAAAAATAGTATGGTATTTACACTTTTTACAAGAGGACTTATTCGCTAATCCAGACAACGGAGCAGTTCACCGACGGTAACCAGTCTGTCCAGTCACCAGTCTCATTACCATTACAGTCATTCTGGAGTTGTAGGCTGTGATGATACCCTTCAACCATCCCAAATAACAGAGTTCTCCATCTTAATTTTTTTCTTTATATTCCACCTCTACCATTGGATTTATTAATCGTTTGCCTCTCCGTCGTCTCTCTTGGCTGTCTTGATGTCTTTAGCTTTGCCTGGTGGAGCATTTGCATCGTGTTGCTTGAATGTTTCTGCGTAGGCCACAGGGCTTGTGCGTTTCCTTTTCCTATTCTTACTTTTTTTGCTGTCAACCGAGTAACTTATGTTCACATCTCGAGATCTTGCCACCATTTTCACGGCGTGAATTCTGCCCTCTAAGTTAATATTTTCCAGTATGACGTTCAAGTTGTTATTCGATTTAAATGACTGCCTGTTAATGGACTCGACGGGATTGGTCGTTTCAGAAGTTTCTTCCCAGTCTTCTGCATCTCTACCGGTGAACATTTTTAAGTGTTAGTTAGTAGCTACTTGTTAGTCCATAATAATATTCCGATGGAAAGGCAGCCGTTAAGTCATTAGGTTAGTGGCTACTTGTTAGTCCATAGTAATATTCCGATGGAAAGGTAGCCGTTAAGTCATTGGGTTAGTGCCTACTTGTTAGTCCATGATAATATTCCGTTGGAAAGGTAGCCATTAAGTCATTGGGCTAGTGGCTACTTCTTATTCCACATAGTATTTATCGATGGAAAGGTAGACGTTAAGTCATTGGGTCAGTGGCTACTTGTTAGTCCATAATAATATTCCGATGGAAAGGTAGCCGTTAAGTCATTGGGTTAGTGGCTAATTGTTAACCCATAATAATATTCCGTTGTAAGGGTAGCCGTTAAGTCATTGGGCTAGTGACTACTTGTTATTTGTAAGATCATGGGGTGCTAGTTACATTGTTGCCAAGTACCTATCTCAAGTGTTCATTAGGTTGTTATAACTGTTTTGTGTAAATTAGTGGTAGCTTGCCGGTCCGCTTTTTGTGCAGTAATTTGCCTTTTCATTCACATCTGTAGTCATGTACCTTAATTTACGCCTTAGTCGAACTCGCTCAGCATATATTTAGCCTTTATTGGATAAAATCTTTAAAGCAATCAGTCTTTAAACGTTTGACTAGAAGCTTTTGCATGTGTATGCAGAGTTAACGCAGGGTCACGGAAGCAGTGTATGAAGCTTGCGACAGTTGCCATTTTTGATCGCTTGAAACAATAAATTTCCAATCGCCTCTCTCCTGTCGTGCAAAGTTGACACATTAAAAAGTTCTAAAACCTGTCTACATGATAGATCACAAGTGCTGATTGCTTTTGAAAGCGTTCTCTTCTCCACGAACAGCGGACATCCGTATTCTGAAATTGAGCTTCTGTAAGAAACGGATAATCTTGGATCTTGGATCCAATCTCCTCCTATCCCAGAGCAGAGCCTTGGCACGCTTCAGTTGCCTGAGGAATAAACATGCGTCATTCGTCTTCCTTGCATATCAGTTATCATCGTCTCCCAGGCAGCCATCTTCTGGCATGTCACGCAACGCTGCCATTAATGTTGCGGATATAACGAAATGAAAGCAACAGGCTATCGCATTTTAATTTATAGCATTAAGTTCTAAAACATTCTCTGATTTGGAGAATTTCAATCTAAGCTCCTTACACGTCATTCAGCGGAAAACTATTAGCTTGAGACTGCAGCCAGGAAACTCATTAATTCGCGACCGTTCTGGTAACGTTCTTATCAACGCACTCAGTGAGAGTAATATCCAGATATTCATATTTGCCACGCCCAGGTCATCAATCAGAATTAGAAAGTTGGATTTTCATTGGCTGCCATTCAATTTGCAGGTGTAAGTCGGTATCACCTGACAGACAAGTAAAGAATACAGAAAGATAAAACACAGAATTGTACAAAATATAACCAAGGCAAAAAAAATCATTCTTTTCAAAGTCAAGACAAGCTAAGGTGCTTCATCATGTCACCAATTCCTTTTGGGTGCAGTTAACTAACTTGACATAATAGAGCTCGAGCTCTGAAGCAGCAAGCACTGAACAAGGTGATTTATCCTCGGAACAAGATATTCCAGATCCCGCAGTATATGTCTCTTCGATCGACTGCGAGCCACCATTCACTCTCAAGTCCATGATGGTGAGAAGATTGAGAAAGGAGCAACTCGAACGCTGGCGTGGATAAACGTGAAATGGCCTGGACTTGTTCTAGTAACAAGCTCACCATTGAAGATTTATCTTTTTTTATTGAGGTTAAAGTGAAGGAAGTCTGCCGCTCTTATGAGCGCGTCTTATGCAAATGAGCTGATCATATCATTACAGGTTGAGAACAAAGAACTTCAAGAGAAACTGCTGGAGTTGGAGTCCCACCCTATCATTTTGAAACAGGAAGCTAATTTGCTGCGTTAAGAGAACAAGAGCCTTTTAACAGTCATCCGATTAATGAACAACGAAATTCAAAACCCCAATGAAGCAAAGTGTGTTCCTACTACTCCTACTAATTTACATGACCAAATATCTTAAAGTGTGAATGGCATTTCACCAGTGCATGACAGGGAATCCCCCTAGGTACCTGTAAACAACGTGAAGTCCAAACAGAGAAACATAAGAAAACGCATTAGTAAGGAAAAACTTTCAACGAACGCAAACCCAGCTGAACCACATCAGCCGACTATGGAGCGAAATGAAATAAGCCACCAAAATTCGAATGCTGCACAGCAAATGCAGAATCCCTCTATTTCGGTCTCTTGTGGAAATCCATCACCAGATCATAAGGGCAATAAAAAGAAGCTTGTCTTCATAGCTGGGGATTCCATTATTCAACACGTTCACGGTTGGGAACTAACAACGAATGAGAAGCATGTGGCACTCAAGTCATTCTCGGGTGCTCGAATTGCAGATATGGAGGATTATTTAAGGCCCCTGCTTAGAAAGGAACCAGATTAAATCATCCTCCATGTGGGAACTAATAATGTACGCGATGAAAGTCCGCGCAGCGTGGCTAAGGGCATTGTCAATGTGGTGACTCGGATTCAAATAGACTTCCCGTCTACGCACCTTTCAATTTCACCACTGCTACCAAGGTCAGATAACTTAGAACTTAATGATAAAATTAAGGAAGCCAATAAAATGTTAAATTCGTTTTCTATCTCTCGTGGGCTTACATTGCTCCGTATCAATAATATAGACGTAACTTGTTTGAATCGTAGGGGTGTTCACCTTAACCGCAAAGGGTCTTCACTTCTTTCATATTGCTATGCCAATTTTCTTAACTCTGATTGACTGTTTGGTAATGTGCCTGCTATTCCTAACTCGTCCGGGGCTATCGAGAATTCTAACAGGGAACTTGCCTATGACGGAACATCGGAGTCTGATCTAACTTTCAGCTTACTCAAACTTAAGGGCCTTAAAATTGCATTTATCAATATAGTTAGTTTGCCTAAATAGCTGGACGAGCTTCGCTTGAGAATGCAATCTCAGACATTAGACATACTGGCCTTAAGTGAGACTCGTCCTGACAACACCTTCACAGATGCTGCAGTGTCAATAGAAGGTTATACACTTGTTAGGCGTGACCGATGCAGAAGTGGTGGTGGTGTTGCCATGTACATTCGTCAAGTCATCGATTAATAAGCCATGAAGTTCCGGGAATGAAGTTCACGGTGTTGTGGTCTGGCACCACTCATTCTGTTCTGGTGGCACCTGTGAATTCTACTTGTTACATTAAAAAGGTTGTGAACTGCGCCATAAAGCAGTCTGGCAAAGTCCCCCACAAAGTGTTGTAAAGCGCATTTGAATATATCCACATAGAAAATGCGCTATATAAATGCATTACCACTACCATTACCATTATAAAATCAGATCCGACCTTTCTGATCCAGATCATGTGTATTGAAATTCAAAAACCTGAGGCCAAGTCATTTCTTCTTTCTAACTGGTACAGACCCCCGAATTCACCAACTGAGCTTTTTGATAAGTTCGAGGCCCTTCTGGGAAAGATTGAAGTGGAAAATATTGAATCAAATATTCTAGGCGATATCAACTGTAACATGATGGCAGCTACCCCAGCTAATGAAACTAGACATCTTATTGAACTCTGTGAATCCTATCAATGTGCTCAATTGATCAAGGAACACACGCGCGTCACATCAAGTTCTGAATCACTTATCGTCTTATTTCTTACCAATGAGCCAAACATAATTTGTTACATCAGGAGTGTCTCATATTGGCTGCAGCGATGACAGTTTAATCTATGTCTCTAGAAAATTAACATGCCCCAGGTCGCTCCCGCGAATCATTGAATCTCGACAATACAAATATTTTGTGCCCGATGACTTTATGAATGACATCTCACTGGTTCCTTGGGACATAATTGAGCAAATTGATAATCCACTAATAGTGCATGGGAGGTGTGGAAACAATCGTTTTTAGCAGTAGCCAACCTTCATGCACCTGTTAAGAAAAGGAGAGTCAGAAACTCTAAGTCTCCCTGCCTCACCCCTGAAATCAGACGATTGATGTGGGAAAGAGACAGAACAAAGCGAGTCGCAACTGTCACCAGTGATCAGTTGAAATGAGCAGAGTACAGGCGACTTAGGAATCGTGTAAACCATCCTATTAAGGCTTCCAAGAAGAATTACTATCATTCGTAATTCGAAGATAATGTTGGGAAAGCTAAAGCGACTTGGAATGGAATTAATACCTTATTATCACGAAAGAAAAACTTTGCTCCAGCGTCAAAATTGATTATTGAGGACACGGTGATAACTGACCCCCATGAACTAAGCAACGCTTTTAACAAACATTTTACTGATATTGGCCCTAACTTAGCGGCTAAAACAAATCCCCTTTGAGTCAGCTTTCGTGATTTTGTTGAATCCTGTGATAGCACCTTCGAGCTCCAATTACTTATTATTGACGGACTGCGCAAACTTGTAAACGATAGTCCTGTGGGCAAGGCTGATGGCCTGGATGGTATTCCAACTTGTTTCCTAAGGCTTTCGTTTACTTTCATTGCTTCCCTTACACATATTTTTAATTTAGTTATTTCTACTGGAATCATTCCCAAAGACTGGAAGAGTGCTAGAGTAGCTCCAATTTTCAAAGCAGACTCGAAGGTTGACCCAGCCAATTACTGGCTAATTTCTGTAATTTTCTGTAAGTTTTTTCAAAAAGCCATCTTTAATCAAGTATGTACATATTTAAATGACAATAAGCTACTTTCGAGGTTTCAGTCTGGCTTTAGACCTATGCACTCTACTCTTACAGCTCCTATTGATATCACAGACAATTGGTATGTTAAATTTGACGATGCTTTGACAAATGCCATTCTGTTTATTGACTTAAAAAAGGCCCATGAGATCCTTCTGTCAAAAATGGAGCTGTATGGGTTTAAAGGTGCAAGCCTTAAGCTTTTCCGAAACTAACTCTCTGATAGAACTCAGGTTACAGTTATAAAAAACGTAAACTCTGAAACCAGCTTTATAAATTGTGGGGTGCCTCAAGGTTCAATCCTCGGCCCCCTCCTATTTCTACTTTATATCAATGATCTCCCTAACTGTAACCTTCTATCAGACGTAAGAATGTACGCCGAAGATACTAATCTCACGTTTGCCTCCAAAGACTCTGAAGAGTTGTTTTCAATTCTGACTAAGGATCTGGGCAATCTGAAACAATGGCTCGATTCTAACCGTCTAAGTCTGAATGTCCTCAAGACAAAATGTCTGTTCACAGGCACGAGGCAGAAAAGCTCCGTCCTTCCTAGTGAACCACACATATACCTTGACGGGCATCCAATTGAAAGAGTCAATAGTTACAGATGCCTTGGTGTTCAGGTTGATGAAATACTCTCGTGGGAGGCTGACACCTTCGAAGTTGTCGGTAAAATTGCTAAAGTACACTCTGCCCTGAGGAGGCTAAGACAGATTTGTCCCCAGAATACCCTTGTCACAATTTACAAGTCATTGATTCTTCCGCATTTCGATTATTGCAGCGCTGTCTGGGCCTGTATCGGTGGATCATTGTCAGAATCTGGGCACAGGCCCATATGTAAAAATGACACAAGAAATAAATAAAAAAAACCCACATGTAAATCTTAACGACTATGCCGTGTAAAAACCGCTCTGAGCTTAACGATTTACAACCTCTGGACGAAAGAATTTACCACCACTGGACGTAAGAAATTACAACCCCCGGACGTTAGCATTTATCACCCTTGGACGTAAGGATTCACAAACCCCAGATGTAAGGGTTTATAACCCATGAATAAAGGATTTACACGTGAGCCCTGGATGTAATTATTTATAACCTCTGAACGTAAGGATTTATAGATTTTCAACCCTCGGATGCAAGGATTTATAACCCCCTGGACGTAATAAGTTACGGCCCATTTGTAAAAATAACAAAAAAATAAATTAAAAACCCCTTTTGTAAATCGTTTCACTTA
>BLAZ01000334.1:827679-830179 GCA_014633955.1 Acropora tenuis | reverse complement strand
TGATCAACTTGCTTGATGAAAGCTACCTTTTTTCACTTCTCCTTCGTTTCTTTTCTGGCCTTATGCATGCTTACGTCAGAGTTCACCACCAAGCCTCGCTTCTGCAAAATTACTTTTAAAGGTGTAAGACCTTTCACATATTTCACGTAGGAATTCTTTTGATTCATACTACTTTGGGAATTCACTGATGCAATTCTGCACGGGATTATGCGCTGAAAGCGTTTAAGTCTCACGTAATCATTCAAATTTGCGATTGTTGCTCTAACGATAAATCAACACCACTCGTTGCGTGACGCCCCATACTGAACGGCTGCCAAGGAGACTAGACGCGAGTAGTAAACAAAAGAGCGTTCTTTAACGAACGCGTGACGAATGTTACACATTCATGCTCATGCACACTGGAAGTTGGTCTTCTCGTTAAATACGCCTGGTCGGCTCATAACAACAGGAATAGAAAAAGCCAAGATAGTCTCTAATTTCAAGATGAAGTCTATCAGCGGCAGTAGCCTTTTCAGCCGGACTACTCTCAAACAATCAATCATGAACACTAAAAGGTCCAGCACTACTCAGTCTGACTCTTATTCAAGATTATGAAGCCGCAATATGGTGGCTTCGGACAGAAAATGTCTTAATGTCGCAAAACCACTGCCTAGCGTTGTATCTGAACGAAGCCCTGTGGGTGGACCATTTGATTTCTGATGGGGGGGGTGCAAATCCCCAAAAAAATATCGAGCATAGGCATACTGGAAGGAAAAACAAAAACAAAACAACGACGTTTTGATTACCAGTATCGACAATACAACTCAGTTTGAACAAGCTCAAGAAGAGATATTCAAGTTGGAAAAGAAAATCGCCGAAACGGAAATGGCTCTGTTTTAAAACACACAGAATTGGTTCTGACAAATCATCTGAAAGAATTATTATTAACATTTGTCGTTGTTTGGCGTGTAGATTCCTGTCTTTGTTTTATCTAAAAACCACATTTATTTTTGCTTCATGATGCTGTTTTCCTCAATGATGACAGTCTCATGACAAAGGAAATGTAAAAGCTGAGCAACCGACAAAATCTGGAAATGGTTTGTGTTTGAGATAAATATCTCCGTGTGTTGGTGTTATCGCTCCTCGATTGGTCGCAGAAAATGACGATATGAGCTTTTATCTGAAAGCAATTCTGTTAATATTAACGCGAATGTCTAATTCCTAATTGGTAATAATCGTATTCTTGTGTAAAAGCTGCCTTCAACTGGTTGAAATCTTTGTGTTTTATGGAATAAAAGTTCCGGTTTTCTCTTAATTTAGCTGATCAACATCGTCAAGCTAAGCACCAGGATAAGGCCCCTTTCCCAGACACCTGAACTCTAGAATATTAGAAGTGTCCGGGCCTCAAGACTGAACTCTTGACGGCTTCCAAAACGTGTTCCATTATCCAACTGTTGATTGACAAAAGTTAATTGAAGGACTATGAAAAGAAATGAATTGTCGATATTTCAATGTTAAATTGAAAAACATGGTCTTAGACAAACTGCTTGCGTTACTGCCAAGTAGTTTCTCATGCACCAATTTTTCCAAAGAATAAGCAATGAATTTACATAGGACGGTTTAATCTTGTTTTTCAGTAGGCTGCTATCCAAAACAAGTCGCAAGTACTTGAGTATTCGTAATATGACTTGTGGAAAAAGAAGCACCGATCGATGGTCATTTTAATATCATGTCTTCGATATATATAGCCATGTCTACTGTGCCACGTAGAGAGTTATGATTGGTATACTTAAAGTGGACTTATTGACATTGAGTTTGCAACTTATCAGATGTGTAGAATATTGGCGCATTGTGCACGCTCCATCTTCGCATGCAGTTTTCGTCTTCCTCTTTTGTTGAGGAAGGTGCAACACAAAGCTGGAGAAAGGTAACTGCCGTTGAAGAAAAGACGGAGAGTTTTACCCTTGTGAAGAAGTATGTCTAATTTTGATTATTATTACTGTAATCGTAATCGTATTATTACTGTAATCTCTTAGGGTGGCACTTCCCCTGAAGTGCCACCATAAGAGTGGCACAATGAACAGTTTCTTGCGCTTCCTAACATTGGGTTTTGCTAAGTAAGTTTAGTCACAGTTAACACCGTATACTGAAAGCGGATCGAGAAAAGAGGTTTCGAGCGAGAGCTTTTTTTTTTTCGATTTAGAGGTAGAGGAAAACTTCTTTTGGTGATTAATGATTCAAGTTTTATCAACTCGCTTGACGAGACTCAACTCCCCCACTGCTTCCATAAAAAGTTACATCAGTCTTCATGGTTTCATTTAGACGAGCATTAGATTGTCAGTCTACGTTTTCTTGCCTTTGCTGTTAATATGTTTTTAATGCGACTATTGTGATAAATCACTTCTATTTTTATATGATACCTAATACAACTTATATTAGCTCTTGTTGCTACAAGGATCCCGCCGCACTTATTTGGTAGCTGAAGCACTGAGTCACGACGTTGACGACAAGAACGTCATAA
>BLAZ01000334.1:754669-757169 GCA_014633955.1 Acropora tenuis | reverse complement strand
TTAGAAAAGAAGGTTTCAGAACTGAGGGCTTAATAATGATCACTTGCTTGTTTGAATACTGTATTGCTATTCACCTTTTGTTCCCCTTTTTCTTTAATTTAGTCTGGTCAGATGGAAACAAGGTAAAGATGGCTCTACTTAGTTTTATTGCATCTGATCAGAAATGCAAAAGTCACATTTGTTTGATTTTGTGGGTGAAAGAGTAGCCAATTCTTAGTTCATTAAGTGACATACATTTCCGCCAATGCAAGTGAGTTTCTCCCAAAACATTTTACTTGTTCTCAGCTTAAAGAAAAAAGAGGGGAAAACCGGAAACATGACCAGAGCGCCAGGTTGCAAATAAGTTTTCTTTCCAGTAAGAACATGTATGTGATGACCAAACAGCAGTATTTGGACATGTTATCTTTTCAATCACCCCTCGTTGTAATGTGGTTGCCAATTGAAACCTTAGGACAGCATAGTTTCATTATCAATGGATGAAACACAACCATCACAACTTGCATTTCAGTATACCTTTTGATGTTTTGATCCTTTCAAGTGTGCAGCATAGGCATCTGTCCCTGTGCATGTGACATCGCACAGCTCACAACGATATGCATTGGATGGAAGCGATTCTTTCTCCTTCTGCTTGGCAGCCTGTTCTTTCTTCTTATGCTTCTGTCCCTCAAGATGCTCTCTGTAAGTCTAGAAAAATAAACCTTGATAAGCAAAAGATCCATTGCTTTACTGCCTCTTTTCACAGCTCCACAAAATACGTAACTAAATCAGGGCAGGCATATCACTTCTGACTTGGTGCTTCAACAAGTAAATGAATGAATGAATGAAAACTTCTTAATTTTTCAATGTATTTAGCTAAAGATAAGCAAATTGGGGACACCCACCTGAAATCAATACCTATTAACTAGTGTACAAAAGATGGATGAATAAATTCTAAATAACTGTTAACAGCATAAAAAATATAGATACTTTGAAATGACATAAAATGATTGTGTTCACAATTTACATATTTTGCAGCAACTGCTGTTGTTGTTGATGAGGTCTGAAAGGTCAAGTTTCTTTATTCTGGTCTTAAGTATCGTGCGGGTTGGTGAGATCCTTAATTCTTTGCTGAGTTTGGACCAGATATACCGTATTTATCCATGTATAATATGCACTTTTTTCCCGCTGAAAAAGGTCCGAAAATTGAGATGCGTATTATACATGAATCCTTTGTGTTAGACGTGTGTCCCTCATTAGCATGTAAACCATTTGCTTTTAATTGAAAAGTTAAAGACAGAACCAACAAAGAAATTACTATTTCAATCCACTTAAAATTACCCATCCTCTTTAGACGAACAACCAATGAACAAAGCATAAAAAAGGCTACGAAATTTGAAGAAAAGCGAACAAGAGTTTGAAGTTCAGTATCAGCAATGTGGTGGCCTGGGGAGATGTAGCAGCCTGCTTGTTTATGACACCTTTGAAGCTCACGTGACTGAAGACGTGAAAGTAGTACGTATTTGCAAAAGAAAACTCCGATTTTGCTCTAATTCCTTAAAGATTGACCTCAGTTCTCTAACCCATAGTGGTTAGCGGACAGTATTCATGATTTTACAGAGGCTGACAGCCCAAAGAGTCTATCAGAAGAACTGATCATTTCGTGGCCGGTGCATTGAGTGACATTTCTGAAGAAATGATCAAGTCATCATTTTTTGAGTGTTTCCAAGTCATGATGTTTTTACGCTATTTTTCCATAACCACTTCCCCTGTTTTCTGCCTCCTTTTTTGTTTTCAAAGTGCAGTCCAAAATTGGGGTGCGTATTACACACGGGCATGCATTATACACAGGTAAATATGGTAAGGACCCTGAAGCCACAGTAGGAGCAGAAATTTGTGAGCACTAATGCAACACTTCATGTCCTTCTCAATGTCTCAGATGGTAATTTCTTATCATTGCTCTATCAGAGAGAGTTGCCTTAGAAAGCAATACACCACAGATCACAAAACATGTTACATTCCAGTGAGACCAAGACTCTTTTGTCTTCCTGGTAAATTATCATCACACAGTTAGGAACAGTTAAAAACAGATGCTATAATTATACATCTCAAATGTCAATAAGATCTCTTGTACAGATAGCTCAATGACAAAAAAAGACAAACAAACAAACAAAACTAGTACATGCAAGTTCGTTATCAGTAATATGCAAATTTCTACCGCTTTATTTTTACACTTGGCTGGAAAACTGACATTTTTGGGGCACTGCACAAGTGCATCAAAAACAAAAGAAAAAAACAACCACAGTGAATATATAAATGAAGGGTTTCCTGTAAAATTTGAATGATTTTTAAGAAATTTGAAACACTATGATGACAAGATGGGCTGTTTAGTACGAGGAGATTTATCAATTCTACTGAATTTTTTTCTCAAAAACTATTTGTGCCTTTTCATTTTGGACTACAGGAAAAGCATAAGATGAAGAAACATTCATTGCAACTTATAAAATTTATGCAACACCTATTT
>BLAZ01000334.1:654926-655948 GCA_014633955.1 Acropora tenuis | reverse complement strand
CCCCCCCCCCCCATCCTGGTAAGTACCAGCTAGGCCATGCTGATTAGGCCAAAGAAGGCCGTAAAAGCTATCCATGGTTGCCTGACACCTGCTCGGGTGGTATCGCTCAGCGCATGCGTACGGTGATGGGCTTTCCATAGGGTCGGTGGAAGTGTGTATATATCCCTCTTACGTTTACTTTCCGATTCGTCTCGTCTTCGTGTAGCCTTTAACAAAAGAAGTTTCGCCTCCAGACTCAACCGCAATAACAGCTTTCGTAGGTGCTGGATTTCCGTTAGTGTTCGCTAGGATTATGAGGTAATTCCTGTGTCGCCCTCTTTGCAAAGTTGCTCTTTTCCTAACAAGTTAATCAAGATTCCCCAGCTCATTGCGAAAGGAGACATCCTGACGGACAAAAGTAGTTGTCGCAGGTTACTAAGCACTTTTTATTTTTCAGGCGGAGGCGGGTGATCTTGGAGAGCTTTGTGTTTCTTTATGTTTTCGACCAATCAGCGGCCGTCTTATTGTGACTATCACAAAAATCCGTGGACTTCCAAAAGTAACCGCTGACCGTACGGGTATGTGGGCCTTTTTGCCTTGTTTGATTATTCATTTGTGTTTTTTATTAAAAAAGAAAAGTGAACCATAACTTGGGAGCGAACGCGTAAATTTCGTGAACGATTTTCACGAAAGATAGCTAAAAGATTTAAAAGGAAAAAACGAGACAGCTTATGCCTTTCATCGCACATTTAATGGTGTTTCCATGTTTGCCGATGTGATAAGGGTACCTGTCTTCCAACAATTTATTCCGAGATCAATTCTCAGACTCGTTGTCGGAAGAGTTAAGAAGATTGTTCACTCCTTATTGTTTCGCGCGAGGATTTTGCCTCGTTAATTTGATATTCCCTTTGTTCCAAAAGACTGAATCTTGTTTTGATGAGAGTTTAATAATTTGGCTTGCACCGGGCCCCAGACAGCTTTTGGTACCATTTCAGTGTTACCGCAGTTGACACCGCACACACTACAATAAATCGTTTGTCTTG
>BLAZ01000334.1:584588-587088 GCA_014633955.1 Acropora tenuis | reverse complement strand
TATGTGGCAGGAAAGGGAATCATGTACTCGTCACATTAAATTTTAAAATCAGTGGGAAAAGGGGAGTGTGTAGATGTAGGAACAATAACAAATAGACTAAAGTACAAAACTGTTGATGATTGAAATCTCTATAATATTGAATCCTTTACCCAGTGAAAGATGCACTTCAAACGCTACATGTCACAAACCCCAGAGTCACATGGGATCCTGGGACAATAATTTGTTGTTGTTACAGAATGTCACTGCTATTCATTTTCAAACTCAATAGGCCATTTGCATGATGGCATCGTTGTACCACTAAGGCCAGAATGCTGTTATTGGCCTCAATTGTTAAGTTAATTTTTCCAATATTTTGTCTTTTTATTCCCAAGAGAGAAGATTAAGAAAAGATTGTGACAAAGCAGTCTGGCCTTGGTAGCAAAATAACACCCTCACACAAAAAAACCTATTAAATTGTATTTGACTTAATTGTGTTTAAAATCTCATGCAGGTTGGAACATGGATTTTGATCTACCTGACCTGGAAGGAAACAATATGGATGATTCTGAGCTGACAAGTGTTACCACAAGTTTGCCCACAACAATGGCATCATCATCATCAACAGTTACAATGAATCAGACCACAACCCCTGTGCATGTGACAGCTGGCTCTCGTACAAAAGTGGTACATGCTAGTGTTTCTTTTTTTTGAAGTCCTTGTTTCCAACAGAGACAAACAGTTGTCACTACTTCAGGTTTTAAAACTAAAGGGGGACCATTCAAAGTTATTTTATTACTATGATCATTGATTGTATTTCATTATGTAATTATGGACCTTTAGATTTGAGGACGAGTAATAGATATGACTGCCCCTTTTTAGCGAAAATACTCAGAAAATTTTCAAGCGAGACGATTAATCTTACTCTTTGTTAGCAGTATACATTGCTCAGTTATTCTTATTGCTGGTAACTTAAAGCCTTTTTGCTGATCGAAAAATGCCAAAACCCTTACCGTGTTCTTGACTTTTTTACATGTCATCAATTTTGCAAAACCTCGTAGTAAATTGACCACGGTATTATGTTTTTCCTGCCAAAAGGACACGGTTGCGCGCGTGCTCAATGTTGTTGTATGAGAAAATCTCGTACCTGTTCTCTTCCTCGTCCTCGTCCTAGGATCTAAAGTTCCCTAATATCAGTTTTCTTGTTTTGCAGTCCAAGATTTTGGTTCTTTCAAGTGAGGAGCAGAGATTATTGGAAGTGGAAGGAGTCACTCTACCAACTAACATGGCACTTACAAAGGTATTCAAACTGTTCACTTGTTCATCGCATACAGAAAGTTGGGATTCATATTCAGCTTGCCATGGGACAGTACCATATTTACCCAGGAATAATATGCACCAATGTATTGTATAATATGCACTCTGATTTTGAAATGTACTTTGAAAGAAAAAAAGAAGAAGACATAGAAGTGGTTATGCAAAACTGGCAAAAAAAACTCATGTTTTGAAAAAAAAAATTGATGCAATCATCTCTTTGGAAAATTTAATGTCACTCAATGGCCAACAATCCGTGAAACAATGAAATCTTTTGAAGGACTCTTTGTGTGGTCAGTCATTGTAAAATCATGGCTATGGTCAGCCATCCACTGCATCCAGCTATTCCTTTTTTCAAGGAACAGTAAGGGTTGCAGGACTGAGGTCAATCTGCCAGGCACTAGAGCAAAATAATTTGGTGCTTTTCTTTGCAAATACTGCTGTCCCACTTTTAGTCAGGAGAGCTTCAAAGGTGTCATAAAATTAGTAAGTAGGCTTCTGTCTTTCCAGGCCACAACGTCCCACATGCCGAGCTCCAAATTGTTGTGCGCTTTTATCCTGGTTTCATAGCCTTTGTGATGATTAATGATCTCTCAAAAGTGAAAGTTGATCAGTTGTTCGATTAAAGAAGCTTCATTAAAATATTATGGTTTGAAATAATTATTGCTTTTTCTTTATTGGTGCAGTCTTACTTTTGAATTAAAACCATTGATCATATATGAACAAATTTAGTGTATTTGTTTATGTGCTAGGGTATTGAGGGACGCAAGGCTAAAACAAAGGATTCTGTGTATATTAATATGCATCTCAATTAGACACCTGATGTTGTGTTGGTTGACTAGTCAAGTACACTACAATAAGAAATTAATCTATTTTTTACTGATTCCAACTTGAGTTTTCATCCTTTACATACTAGCTCCCATGATTTTTAAACCTCATGTTACAGTTATATTTTCCAGTGCGATCGTTGTTGTTCATTGAATTAATGAATTAATTGATATTAATGTTGTTAAGTCTTAATATGTAGGAGGCCCCAAAATGAAATTTGAGCGATGTGTTTTTGTTACGCCTAATTATGCTTTGTATTTTTGTGCTGAATTTCAAGTCTGAGGAAAAAATTCTCAAGAAAGTGAGAAGGAAAATCAAAAACAAGGTTTGTGAATTTTTATATCTAGCCGTAGTGTAGCAGCTCTTGTAACCTTTTGTTGTT
>BLAZ01000334.1:563164-565664 GCA_014633955.1 Acropora tenuis | reverse complement strand
ATATACAATCTGGTGTAACCGATCTCAGGGATATATTTAACGATTATTCTTCGAGGATGCGCTGGATATGGAGTGATCGGTAAACAACAAGGCGCGTAGTGCCGAGTTGGTTATAATCATTAGTTTTATATCCAGCAAGCACGAGTAGAATAATTGTTTCATTAAAAGCTCTCGGATCACCAACTCTTCGATGTTGATTTTATTCCGGTCCAAAACGGCCTTTGTCGGTCATTTTTTCTCAAAGCCGTACAAATGTTATCTGCTCGCTTCATTGCTGGCGCGTTCCTTGACCATATTAGGACTTTATTAGGTACAGCAAGTATATGAAACGATAGCCTATGATCGGCGAGCCAATGAAAATGCTGGAAATCTGATATCCGTGGTTCAGTTTTCAATACAAATGAATATCTGGGATCCACATACTTGGTAAATATGGTAAATAGCCAAAGAGGCACGTAGCGCTGAGTTACAACCTCGTATCCAACACAGATACGAGATTGTTAATAGGGATGCGAGATTGTTTATGAGAATGTTTTAGTAAATTCTCAACCTTCCGTTTTGCTAAATTTTTAAAATTCTGTATCATTAATGTTTCTTGTGCGGCGGCGAGCAAAGTAAATTATCAATGGCCGCTCTTGGATGAACTTCATCGATGAACTTATGAAATATGCGAAATGTTTCTTCCGCGCAGAGTGCAGACGTGTAAAAATACGTCAGACAAACATTCAGTTCTTCTTTTGACATTTCTTCTATCGGATTTGAAAATTTGGTGCCACCAGGACTAGAGAGCCACTCTGTAATATTACACTGTAGTGTAAACGTTGTTGTTATGTTATATTCATGAGTGCGTAAAATCTCGACCTTCGTGTTTGAAATTTTGCAACTTTTAAGGGAAACATAGCTGATATGTACCGTTAAATAACCTCATCCCGAACTTTGTGGCTTTTTTTGTTGTTACTGGGACTTCATTGTCCACAATTTCTTGCATTTCATCTGTAGATAGCCCACCGAATCTGCTTTTTTAATCCATTCTATTGTCGACAAAAGTTGGCTTCCCCCGAAAAATTTAATGTTGAGCGACATTTGCTGCATCATATCCATAGAAGGTCAAATGCAGGTGTAATGGCTGATAACCGAGATGCAGTGACCATTGAGAAAACTAGAATTGCATTATCCGGGGTTGAGAATTTACTAAAGTATGGTAGATATCTACGAGTTTTGGTGAGAATCTGTATGCAAATTGTCCCTCACTCGTAACCAACTTGCCACTGGGTGACAAGCCGCCATGCTACGAATTGATTGCTGACCGTACTAGGCCGCCCTCCCAGGTGGTTCACTGTATGAAGTTACCACATAGATCTAACCAATGATAACTATTTATCTTTTAAAGCCCACGTTAAATCTATATGCAACACGGTCAATGTTAAAGCTGCTTGCTCTTAACTGAGAGTTCGTAAATTCCATACCTCTAGAAGTGATGGTTAATATTTTCAAGGCCTTTATCTTGCCACACTTTGAATACTGTTCCGGGCTTTAGTTGGGTTATCATCTAGCCTTTCTAACAAAATGGAGCTTACAAATCAGGGCCCGGTTGTTCGAAAGCCGATTAACTTAATCCAGGATTAGTGTCAACTTTTCTTTCATATTTCAACTTTTTGGTGAAAGCTTCTTTTGCTTATTCTTAGTTTTCAAAATCGACTTCTTCTGATGTAAAGTTTTGCAGAATATCAGCGTTGAACAACACCTTGGAGTTGAGAAATAAACTCCTTGGTTAACTTTTAATCTGGGATTATCGTTAATCGGGTTTTGAACAACCGGGCCCAGTGCGCTATTAGATCTGTTATGAATATGTCTAAGTCATCTTCATATAGTGACCTACTTACCCATGTCGACTTAAAGACCCTAGAGTATCGTAGATATTCTCATTCTCTCGCCCTTTTTCACAAATACGTACAATATGGGAGCGATTAAAATTAAGGAGATGTTCATATTTCGTAATAATAAATATGACCTTAGAGGCTCTAACAAGCTACATCAACCTGCCTGTAACAGTAGATTTATGCATAGGTCATATCTTAACGTCACCTCAAGAGTATGGAACAATGTCCCTGATTGTGTTCGGAGAGCCCCATCTCTTACCGTTTTTAAGACAATGCTAAATAATCTTAATTTTACTATTGGAGTTAAGTGTTATTGTAACTTTTGTACATAGTTTGGATTTTTATGTAGCTTATTTATTGCACCCTACTTATTTATTTTATGTCATGTATGGATTTATAGTTATTTGGCACGTTCACGTTTAAACGAGTCTTGTACTCATCCATGCAATGCGGATAAAGAAAATACCATACCAACCTAAAATTCGATCTAATTAGCCAATCAGGATGGATCACACTTATTAACGCAAAAAGGAAACTTTAAACAATTGCGGTAACTTTCATATCCACGAGAAACAAGAGTAGCACTTTGATATGTCTGCAGTGTTGGACGCAAGCGCGTT
>BLAZ01000334.1:550664-555664 GCA_014633955.1 Acropora tenuis | reverse complement strand
ATTGGAGCATCTAAAGAGCTACTCCTTAAAGCCTTTCGTCGTGGCTCATCCAGATATTGTTACCTTGAAGAAAATTTGCAACTAAGCGAGAAATACTAATTTCTTTGAGTCTGTGAAATCTAACGTTTTAATATTAAAATAATTTCCTGCCGCCGATGGCTCGAAAACTAAGAAGCGTTTTTGCGGAACAAAAGAAAGTAAAGGATTTTCTCCTGAATATTTCCGTTCCGCTACGAATTAGTTTAAACTTTGTTCGAGTGTCTTTCTGACTCTACAATCATGAGTTCATATCTTCCCGTTCTGACGATACACACTGTATTTATTGTACCAAGTCGCGAAAATTTATTTCATTTCTAAATAACATCTTCAGTATAAGATCTCTGCGGAAACTGACTGTTCAGGCGAAAATCTAACTCCGTGAACCTTATGGTGATGCAAAGAAGACCGAGTGAAAGCATAATCCTTGACATAACGTTAAGAGTTGAAAGCTTGTCTAGTTGAAGGCCGTCAACGCCAAACATACTAAGAATGTCAATAGGCACAGAGTTATGAGAAATGGTTTATTGTCGCGCACTCGAAATCGGCAATGGTGCAAACTGATTTCAAATAGTCTATTTGTCTTTCGTGGATTTGTTCACGCAGACGATAAATGAAACACGACTTTAAGTGGAAGACATTTTACTTTTAATTGACGCTGAAATGGAGTATGCTAAACAGTATTGCTTTATAGAACTGGTACAGTATGTAAGTATAGTGTCTGCTTTGCTATTGTTAAAAGAATTGTCATAGCCATGCGTGGTTCAAACCATTGACTGGTCGTTTAATGTGGAACCGACAAATGCTTCAATGTGATCTGAAACGGTTTGGCGAATAGGCGATTGTGTTGGGCTCGTGACAAGTGGAATAGCGTAACAACAAAATAGCCTTCTCGTGCAGTCCGATAACAAGTGGAGCCAGCCTAACCTGCATTGTATTTACAAACGACAGATCGTTTTCTGCGCTGTGAAATGCATTAATGAAAAAAAAACAGTTATTTTATTGTCGCACTGTTGCCGCACCCACTTAAGACGTGAGTTAGTTTCTGGCCTTGAAATGCACTGACTTGTTTTTGACTTTTAGCTTGTTCAGCATGCAATATTTCGTGAACGCTCAAAACTTGTACCAACCAGGCACTCTGAAACTCATTCGCCGCTGAAGTAGTTCTCAATGTCTGATCATTTAAACAGTTCTGGTGTTTGTTTCCAAGATTTACGAACCAATTACGGTGAAACAGAGAGCAATTTTTGTCTTAAGCTTGTTACTTTATTGGGCCAAATGTGAATGAGTGCTTTTTATTTGCAAATGATCGAGGAGGTGCTTACGCGAAAAAATTCAGTTGTCTTCAGTTGAAGAGTTAAGCCATCGCAGATTTGTATCATTCACGCTGGAAACTATAAGAAAACTTTGTATTTGATGGAAGCAAGGTTGATGTACGAGTGAGAGCCTGACTCCGGCCATTTATAGGTTGATTTTCTTGTTTCCCTTCTCAGCTCGCAGAGGTTTTTTTCTCCCGGTACTCTGTGATTTCCTTTTCTCATTAAAATCCAACGGTTTTAATTTGAAGGCCCCACAATTAGAAAAGCCTCTTGTCTAGGCTAAACTTGAAACTTGGAACTGTGAAGACCTGAATGATCGATCGTCAAAATTGGCATCGATTTTAAGAGTTTGAAATGGGACGATTTTTTCAAATGTCGCTTGTTTTCTCCATTTTTGTTGTCATTCTTAAAACTACTTGCTTAATTAGTGGAATTAGACTCTCTCCTGTTCATTGTAGTGTAAGGAAAAATCGGCGGTCATTTGACTAGAGCGGTTGATCTTGTCGAGTCCTGTCGAAGCGTGGTGACTTAAAGAAACCGGATTTGTCCATAATTCGCTTTTGTCCTAAACCGATTTTTAACTGCGCGTAACAATCGAGTTTGGAGTATTATCTGAATATACCTTTCAAATGTCCTTCCTTTTCTTATTTTAGTATCAGAGAGATAACTGCAGGAATTTCGGTGATTCGCTACTGTGATGTGGCGAGCTATTCATATCGAAAGTGAGCATTTTCTGTCGTTTCGCTCTCACTCTAAAATATATCAATAATTGGAAAACCTCTGTGGAATTCACAAGTTACGGGAGTTGCTCACTCGAAATCTCGCGACTTACACGCGTGGTTCACGCAGTTGACTTGCTCTGTTTACTTCTAAATCAGTTTTTTACCGCAAAATAACCTAAAATTATACCATTTAATAAAAACTGATACGGTTGAGTGGGGATTTATTGCCAAAGTGCATCGCGCAGTGAAGGTATTGGTCGTAGTCATCGAGACTGGATATATCTAGAGATATTTTTAATTTTCGCTCATTGTTTACAGTCCAGTTTGCAGCAAAAAATTTGCATTCGAAACAGACGTCACGTCCCACACCACAGGCCAAAAAAATTATAGAGTGAGCTTTTGTAGAGATATTGCACTTTAAAATAATGACTTACCCAAGGATAAACGCGTTAAATATTTCTTCTGATGTAGCTCTTAGGCGAAGGATCGTGCGGTTGCGGTCCCTCCTATGCGATACTAAATTAGAAGCCTTTTGTGAGGGGTTTATGTTTATATCCAATCGATGATGTAAGGTTAAAAGCATCGTTTTTGTTGACCCAAGTGTGACATTTTCTTCACAACATATTCTGTTTCACTTCTTACTGTTTGCCTCCAGCATGGGGTCGAAACTCAGTCACGAAATCTCATGTTTTGGGAATTGTTCCTTCGCGAAGTCTGGGTGAACTCTTATGGTTTATTCTCTATTTTAATCCACATTTTCTTGCTTTGTTGGTTCAGTGGGAGCTTTATGTAAATTTTTACATTATGTGACTGTAGATTTTGAGGGAAGTTGTTAGAAAAGCAATGGCGAGAATCGCAATTCAAATAGTTATGGGCTGAATCCTTATTTAGAGCTTGTACCAGTATTTTGAAATTGAGGGTACGAGTTCCCCTCGCCATAAAACATTACATCAAAATGCATGACCTTTACTTTGGCGAATCACCAAACGTGTGCTAACGTTTGCACAAAATGTTACGAAATTCAACAAAAGCTATTTTTCCTTATTTGGATTTCCTCTTGGTGTGATATTGCCATGGAAACATGGCGAAAAGAAGCCGGATGATTTCATCTGAAAAGCACGGAAGTATTTTTCCCATATGTATGTGTTTTGCTTTCATCTCTTTTCATATATTTAAGTATATGTATTTAGTATTTAAGTGATATTGCAACGAGAATCCCACTGGGTTATAATTCAGAGTACAAAAACAAAATTCTTTTCTAAAGAAACTGAGGTGCTGCGTCGGTGGGAGTGTGAAACTTGAAAATTTGGTTTTATCAAACGAGTTCAGAAAAGTCGAATTACAACCGTGAAAGATTTGGAAGGCTGACGTTTCGAGCATTAGCTCTTAATCAGAGCGAATAGAGGTTGTTGTTTTTTTTTTCTTCTTTTCGCTCGGAGGGAGGGCGAGAAACCTCAGTTTTCGAAATCTTTCACGATTGTAATTCTACCTTTATCAACTCGTTTGGTAAAACCAAATTTTCATATCATTTGGAGTTAATCTGGTTTATATGGCGTAAGATTTATTTTCAAATGCTGTGTCGTGAAATACCACCCATTTTATTCAGTTGTAACAAAGGAAGTTCTTTGTTTGCTCTTGCAGTCGTTTATACAACACGATGCATGACAATCTATCAACATCTTAGATAATTTCTGTTAATATTGAATTTTGTTTACTTTAAATATTTAATGTGAGACCAAGCAAAAATCTTCTTTTATTCCGCAAAAACACTGGGACGATGTATGTGACGATTTTCATGATTTATAATTCGAAGCTCTAGGACCCATGTTTAAGTTTTACTTGCTGTATCTAGTTTAAGCCATTGCAAACAAATCGCTCCTTTTCAATAATTCAAGTTTCTTTTTTTGGGCCATGTGCTGTAAAGGATTTAAGTTTGCGTGTCTTCTCAGCGAGGAAACATACCAGAGTTGCGTGACTTGTGTGGAAGCTAGTGCACCCCTCCTGTGTTTGAGAAACATAAACATTTATCGTTTATTAAAAAGATCTCCAGGAAATTTGATTGAACTGCTTTCTTTTCTAACCACAGGATTGGTGTTTCACTCGATATAACAATATCTCATCCACGTATTGTTGGGGACATTTTTCGAGACTCCGCCATTTGGGTGTGTTCAGTTAAACCTTTGTCACAGCCCTCGATAACTGTTCTTGACTGTGTAATATTGTCGATGCTGGTAATGACTATAGAATGGTTGAAAACGTCGTTGTTTTGTTTTTGCTTTTCCTTCCAGTTACCGGTCATTCGTATTTGTAAGTGTTTTACAAAAACTCATTGCTTTTGTCCGACTAGTCGAGAAATTAGAACTGCGAAAGATGACGTTTGGGGCACTTGACGATAATCTGATCAATTTGATACGATCGTTTTAATTGCGAATGAGTCATGGATATTTTCTTCATGAAGAGCAGGCAACATGATGTAGCAAAAGTTGTGTATCATTCTTCGGTTTGTAAAATCGACCATCATCTTTGAGGAGAATTAACGTTGATTACCTTTCTATGTTTGTGTGGATGGATGTTGAACAACATGAAGAAAACATAGGTCAGTGGTTTTGAGATCTCTACATTTGATGGTCATCGAGCAAGTGTTGATAAAAAAGTTCTTTGGAGACACAAGAGCTAGAATTCGTAAGACGTCGTTGACCTTGCTGACAAATATAAATAGCACACTGAATAGATATGTACTTGTATGTGATTTGCAGATGACAGTCATGAGCCGAAAGTATAGACACGTCCTTAAGAATTCTAATTTTATCTCTGGGTATTTAAGCCCCTTACTTTTCCCAACATGCGTTCAATACATAAGAAGCCAAGCAAACGCGTGCATTGATTGATGCACGTTTATGTATGACAGTCATGAGTCGAAAGT
>BLAZ01000334.1:511431-513944 GCA_014633955.1 Acropora tenuis | reverse complement strand
CCCCACCCCCACCCCCCCTCCCTCGTTTCAAAAGCTCCCGGATGTTTTACACCGCGAATGACACGAGCTTCTTTTTACGTACGTAGAACACCTTTTGGAAGAGAGTACGAAGTTGTATCCAAGACCGAGGTGGATTCACATAAAGCGGAAAAACCGTGCAATCACTGGGTTTTTGTGACACGTGAAGTGAAAGACGCGGCCAGAGAACACGAAGTACAAAGGGAAGAAGAATTCAAAGATCTTGTTATCAGGAAACAGGCCACAGAAACGGAAGAGGCCCCAGTGAAAGAGGAAAATGAACGCGGAGTAAACGGCGAGGAACCTGGTGACGAGGCCTAAAGATTGTGGCCGTCACATTGCTATAAAGTGAACGCTAACTATTACAGACTTCGTAGAAACAATCGTGAGAGATTGTGAAACCATTTTCCTAAATAGGTGCTTTGTGTCAAAGTTTTTGGGAATGTAAATTTGTCTTTTTCCACACGTCGAAAACTACATCGTAAGTTAAAAGTTTGAATTAATAAAAAAAAGAACTAACTAGCATTTGTAATTCTTTTAACTTTTTCTTACTGGGAATTTTGTTCCCTTCCGAGTCATTTGAATGCTATAAAACGGCTGTAACAAAACGTTTCATTTTCTTCAATAAAAGCTCATGTGAAAAGATCTGATATTGAATATTTCAGAGTTTCCGGTTCAAAAATATGCTATTAAGTTAATTGAACGTAAAACAGCGGCGAACAGCTTTGTGGTCTTAGTTTTCGAGGTCTTAGTTTTCGAGGTCAGAGGTCTTACACTCTTTCTCTTTTGTAAGAATATCAAGTTGTTTGTCCGGCCCAGGCTGAATATTTCGATTTTCCTGCCAATTTTAGGCTGAAAATATTTTTCTAATATTCTTAATTATAGCTTATGCAGCGGCGATGGAGGGCGGGCTAAAAATAAAATTGGACATTTCACCGCTTGCATTTTACATATTTTGTAGTGCACACTGATACATTACACGTACCGCTTATCATTGAACATTTGGCTATCACTTGTGAAGAGTGTTTCGTTTGTTGGCTAGTTTGGCCGTTTACAGTAACGGTGTAATTGTATACTTTCGGCGGCTTGTATATCGGACGATAATGCCTAAGGCTGAAAGATTGTCCGAAAAATGAACAGTTGACCGAGAAGCGAAGCTTCGAGGGCAAAGGTGAAATTTTGAGGACAATCCTTCAGCCGAGGGCACTGATCCTCCGATATACCAACAAGCCACAAAGAGGTTTATTTCTTTTATATATAACCCTTCGAATAATTTCTCAAGGCGGACACACGTAGATCGTTCCAGCATATTTTGTATCTCATGAGCCCGCAGAAATATATTCGGTGGGTTATAAATCACTGTCACGGTATTTAAAGACTTTCAACGCACAAAATTATATACCTTTCGCAATTTAGCCTCGATATTCTTATAACATATATTCTTATAAAAAAGAAAGAGTGTAGTTTTTCTAGACACCCGCTGCGGTTTATACACTCCGACAAAATACTACGTATCCTGATAATGACAAATTTGATTTCTATGGCGCTAAAATTATAAAATATTCTTAAGTGCATGTAAAAATAAATCAACTCAAGTACGTATTGGCTATCGACCGCTGTTTCCTGAACGTGCGTATTCAATCCGCGATCAATGTCTTCGAGATAGCGACACCCGACGGCGATGCTTCCCACTTTAGAACTGACTGGAACATAGTACTCACAAGCAATAGACTGGATTGCATTTTCTCCTCTCAAAGTAAGGAAATATTCAGTGTTTCTAAACAAAAATGAACTTCTTTTGGTGAATTAATTTAACCGCACTATATATAGCTCCAATGATTTTTGTCAGCACGCTGAAGTGAATCGCTTCACTATGAACGAATCATGATAATCATCTCCAAATCATCGCCTAATAGCGAGCTTAAGCCAACGACAGCGACAACGTCATCTGAAATGTAACCTCGACGGTTTCTGCAACCATTTCTCGATTATTCCAAGTCGTTTGGCTAACAATTCTGGAATTATATTGCGATGAGCGGTTTGGAGATTGAAAATTTATCGCTAAGCTGGCTAAGTGTTCACGTCTTCCAACTACAAAACAGGTCGTTTCACGTCGTTAACAGAACGAGAACAACTGCAAAACGAAAATGCACGACAAAAAAATACAACAAAAACAAAGCCCATGCAAGGCAATGTATTTTATTGTCAAATAGGCAAATCTTGTCGCCGGCTTAAGCTCCCTAAGAGATCAACTGGTTGTGTCATAGAGACCAGGGTTTAAATCCCGTTAAGGCCTGAGTCAATTCTTCTTTAGTTACTGCTTGGGTAGAATTCTAACTTCGAGAATGTTATATATCAACCTTGCGCCTTACTCCGTAGCTCAATATATGACTTTCATATATTATACTGTTCGTTTTATATGTTCATCGACGGATTATCACGAACTCACGTAGTGACCAGCTCTCAGTTGGCCTGATAGCTCAACTGGTAGAGCA
>BLAZ01000334.1:337776-340868 GCA_014633955.1 Acropora tenuis | reverse complement strand
GGGGGTAACCCTGCGATGGACTAGCATCCCATCCAGGGGGGAGTAGAAATGCTCCTAGTCGCTTCATGCTTAGGAAACCGGGATAAGCTCCGGCCTGATGAGCCACTTGGTTCGTATGAAGACTTCACTTTTTACCTTTTACCAGTAAACATTTGAATAAATGTAAATAATTCGAGGGTAAAGAAAGTTGATTGATCGATCAATCGATCGATCGATCGATTGATTCATTGATTGATTGATTGATTGATTGATTAAGTGGCAAACCTGATGTGCGCGAGACAAAGTTTGCTAATTACACTTAACTTGGTCATTGACATTACCTATTCTTGGTCACTGACATTACCTCACGCTATTAGTACAACTGTCATCTATTTTCAGTCCTTTTGAGAAGATATTATACATCTTCAAGTCATTCGAAGGAAGAGCAAATAAAGCCTCTTACTACAAGGCCCATTGCTCTCGGCATTCATTTTGACTCTGGTTTCTGTAACACTAAGCGAGAGGAGTATTGCTAATTCCCGCTAGATGGGATGCTAGTCCATCGCAGGTTGCTTTCAAGCATTTTGTCAGGTTGTGACGACAATTCTCCGGTACATACACACGTGGGTGGAGAGAAATACAGTGAGAGTAAAGTGAATGTCTTGCCTAAGACCACAAATCAACATTAATGGTTTGATTTCGAATACTCGACAAATGACAGGGACTCGTAAGTACTTCAAGATGACTAGAATGCAGATGATTGCTATATTGATTGGATAATTCGGAAATGCGAGGCTTGGATCGGCGGAATTATTGTGAGACTGTTCAAAACTCATTAAGCACAGCCCTGCGAGTTCTTTCATCTTCTTTCTCGCCCTCACACGGGCATTTTTCTTTATGCACGTTTTTTCGTGTCACGCGTGACAAACAAAAAACGTGTGAAGTCACTCATAGACCAGAAAATCCCAGTTTCTTTTATGTTCATTCAACTATAGACCACTGTTATCTTTAATTTTTTTTTCTTTTTTTTTTTTTATGTTAATATTGTAACTAAAAAAATTTAGTGCTAAATAAAGTGAAGTTGAAGTTGAAGTCAAATAACCAAGATATTACCATCCCTGCAGAAAGAAACGGCTGCCGACGATACTCTGACAGGTGTCGACGAGAGCATGGTATACTTACTAACTTTATAGAAATAATACATACTAGTTATGAAAAGCTTTCGAGTGGTATACCGTGGAACATTCCACGAGTCACTTGTATTTTCTGGTATAAACACGAGCCTTCAGCCCTTTCTCTTGGTACAACTGAAGAGAAAGGGCTGAAGAACTTTTTCTAATCTCTTCGCAATTGTAATCTAATCTCTTCCAATCCTACCAAAGAATCACTTTAAACCGCTGGATGTAGTATTTGCAATAACGTTAGTTTTAATTTTTTTTTCCAGAAGAGTATAAATAGTGGAGAAAAAGTAATTTCAGAATCGCGTATTTTTGTTCTCAAATTTCCTGGGCGCTCATCTTGAATAATTGTCAGGTGTCTTGGTTGCTCTATTGTTCTGACACAAAGAGCTTTTGTTTAATAACAAAAGGGCAACCATTTTACTTCACAATTATTCAATATGGCGGCGCCCGGGAACTTTGAAAACAAAAATAAACGATTTTATAATACATGTATTTAAGGTAAACGCACTTTTGTTAGTTAAAACTTCAAACTAATTTGATTCTAAAAATTATTTCGTGTGATTTGAAGTGAACTTTTTGTCATAGTGGAGGTTCCCTTTAAGAGGAGAGATTGGTTTGAGATTCTCCAGTGATGTGTTGTCTTTATTTGGTTTCGGCCTTAATTTAATTATCCCTCTTCTTTGAGAAATTGATAAAGCTGCAATTCTTTCCAAAAACATTTATAAAACTTTGCCGGTAATCAATCTGTTCCCGGCGATTTTTCGTTTTGGAAATCATTTAAGGCTTTTAGGCATTCTTCAGCCGCGACTTTTCCTTCATACATTCGCTGGTCTGCATTCTAAAGAGATATTTTTGTTGCTTTATCGGAAAATGATTCAATTTTCTGTTTGTTGTGTTACGTTTTTGTTTCCAAATTTTCCGCAATTTACATATATATGACTCAGGGATAACTTCTTACTTTATAACCCCCTTTGCCATGTTTTTTACAAGGTCAAATCATATTGCACTAGGCATATGTAACGTGATTTCTCGAAATGTTAGAGGTTTAAGAAATCGCGTAAAAAGGTGATCAAAATTGTGACGTACAAGAGACGTACTCTGAACCGAACGATGAAAATATTTAGGAAAGTGAATGGGAAGGTGACATGTTCTTTTCACATGGATCATTACGCAGTAGAGGCGTTTGCATCCTGTTGAATCCTTCACTGAATTGCATCGTTAAAAATATTCACAAGGATCAAATTGAAAGAATCATCTCGATCTATTCGAATTTCAATGCAAATAATCTCTCTTTGTGTAATGCGTATGTCCCAAATGGCCTGCAACAACAGCAAGAATTTATGCATAATTTAAATACATATTTGATGTCTAACACCGATGTTGGAAATCTTATAACAGGAGGTGACTGGAACATTTCACTGCATGTTATTGACAAAATGGGCGGAAACCCTTGGAAATCCACTGTCTCTAGGGACCTGTTGATGACCATGATGAAGGAATTTGATTTAGCTTTTAGTCGATGTTTACAGAGAGAAAAATCCAAAAAGTAAAAGCTACACCTACGAATCAAAAGCGCGTAAACTTTGCGTCACGCATTGACTTCTTTCTAATACCGCAACATCAAATCAGTTGGGTCGAACAGATAAAAACTGTGGTTTCTAACGCCCCAGACCATGAGGCAGTAAAACTCAAATTAAATAGCCCCAGCAACAAAAGCGGCCTAGGATTATGGAAATTTAACAACTCCCTCTTGGACGACGAAGGCTAGGTAACTTTAATTAGAGAAAATTATTCTGGACAAGACGATAAAAGGCTTAAATGGGAATAGTTAAAATGGAGCCGAGAGGTCTTACAATCGTTTATGCAAAAAATAAAGCCCTAACTATTCGTAGGAAAGAGAGAGATCTCCAAAAGAGACTGAGCGATCTAGAC
>BLAZ01000334.1:215433-221128 GCA_014633955.1 Acropora tenuis | reverse complement strand
TCTCTGTGATGCGAATCGAGTAGTGCGAATGAAAATTGCGTAGGTATGTTTGCTTGATTTAACCGCGTCGCAAGCTAGTTACTTTCGATATTTTACTTCACGTATGTGTGGGGCCCTAGAACCAAGATGTGGGGCACTAGAACCAAGATGTGGGGCGCTCAAACCAGGGGCGCTCGAACCTTGGGGCGCTCAAACCGTAATTCCTCTGGGCATTCAATATTTTCCAATTGTCCATAATGCACTCTGTTTGCCCCCCAAATTTTGCATAAACTGTTGTTGTGAAATACTCTTGGGAGGTCTGCATATTCCCAAGAGCATTCCGCAACAATAGTTTATGCAAAATTTGGGGGTTAAACAGAGTACTTTATGGAGAATTGGAATACAGAGAATGGGCGGGTGCTGAGAAAGGGGATATGTCTCGCATGGGACTTAGTGTCCCGTTCGCATATCACCCTTGCACTTCGGTGCAAAAGCTGAAAAAACAAACAAAACAAAACAAAACAAAAACAAAATGTACATTACCGCTAGTCAGTTGTCAAACAAATTAAACTAATAACAAAGATCTTTTGTCGTTGTCCACGCACACGAGGTCAATTATGTCCCATTACAATCGCCTTTTGTGATACTAAATACTAAAGTGTGCCCTAAATCTTTCACAAACAGCAACAAAATATTTTATTTGATTTTTAGCTGTACTCTTAACAGCAGAATTACAAGAATTACAATAAATTCTCACAATTATTGTTACTAAAGAGAAATAGGGGTTGTGTCTTCAGCGCTAGCTGATGCATTCTTTTGAAAATGTCAGTTGGGTATAAGATGACTGGGTATTCTTGAGTAAATATTATCCCTCTTATTACATACTTCCTTTCATTATGATACCGTATTATTTAACCCTGTCACAGTAGTGGTGGATCCCAGCCTTCTGCTAAATGGATAGAGAGATAGATACTTGGTTATACTACTCACTTGCAATGTTAACTGAATTGCTAGGAGCACCAACAAGAACAGATGTAGAGTATGTTCGCTCATGTGACAAGAAGCCATATTTGCATGATGAAACAAAAGGAGGCATTTGCATAAAAATAGAGTTCAATCCCCAAAATAATATTTCACTCCTCCAACATGGCCGCCATGACGTCATGTGAACACACTCTATAGTAGATTTTATTTTATTTTATTTTTTGACATTTTCAAAAAGTAAAAAATTTAACAAAGCAACCAAAAAAAAAAAGCAAAAAAACAATCAGATAGACGATAATCATTTAGAACCTACAGCTCACCGCCTGTACAATTATTTAAAAGCTGACATCTAGGAAATCAATACTTACTATAATTCTAACAACAAAACTTAATAAGTAAATTATTTACAACTAGAATTTTTCAAATTCTAGTACAATAATAATAATTACCCCTTTCTCTGCTTTGTTATTTTAAATGCAATACACGTTTCTGTTTGATATTTAATTTTAACCAAAGATTTAAAATCCTCAATGTTAGGACTTACACTTTTTCTTCTACAATTCAATAAATTAATTTTACCATTAGGGAGGAGATAATTTAGATAGGGTAGTTACTCAGTACATCAATATACTTTTTTGCAGTAACAAAATCATTAATTTTAGTCTAATTATATTGTAAGTCTGACCAAGAATGGGCCTTGAATTGCGGTAATTAAGAGAGTATTCACACTTTTGCTGCATATTGGAGGGGGGATGCTGCCATGCATTTTTGTTATATACCTATTATTTTCAAGTTCATTTAGATGGAACTTAATAGTGTTGGTTCTCTATTACAAATTATTTTTTACAATTTAAGAAGTTCTCTAATGCTGTGATCATGACGTCATTTTCCCTTCTGTCATTAATAATTTGTTTTGATTTGAATTGGCTTGATTTGTGGTTTCCAAGACTGTGTCAAGCTGGATAATTATACCAGAGAATTTGGTGAACATTGCTCTTACTTAAATATTGCCTGGTGCTAGCTGTCTGGAATTGATATTAAATATTGTTGTACATGCATGTCTTTAAAGTACAGGGTAAATAATTATCAAGGTTTTACTTTTTATCTGTAATATTTTTATAATGAATGAATGTGATCATTGCATTTTTTTTAAACGCTGCTTAAACAACAGCGAGAAAGGGCTGAAAAATTCAGGCCTGAACAGGGATTTGAACCCTGACCACTGTGATGCTGGTGCAGTGTTCTAACAATTGAGCTATCAGGCCAACGTCCAGCAGGTCATTATGTGGATCATATATACTGGTAAGCCCGTAGACGTGGAGATAGATAATGATCACATTCATTCATTCCACTCTGCATTTCAAATACAAATCATTGTACTGTCGTCAAATAATTTTATAAGTTTGCCATTAACCTCAAAGCAAGGGGTCAGTAGCACTATTGAGTTATCAAAGGGACAGTATGAGACAAAGCAAAAGCACCTAACCTTGTGAAAGTCTGGTATGTCTTTTGAAAAATTCTTGTCTTTTTTCTATTCTCATTGTCTTCATTTTAGTGTTGGAGTTTCCGTCGTCTTTTACATCACTGGAAAGGGCTTATATTCACAGAATGTGTCAGAATATAGGACTTGCATCTCAAAGCCAGGGGTAAGCAGTCTCTGTGTCTCATTATAACTAACTCTGTGATTTTTGCTCTAAAGAAACTTTCAACATTATCCAAACTTACTTTTGCATCAGTGTAATCCTATGTGGAGAGAGAATGATAACATTATTGGGATTCTTACTGTTTAATAATGTAAGTAATGGACAATATTGATTTTGACTCTTGAGGACTGGGCTGAATAGTCCAGATAAGTAAGAGTCTGCATAAATATCAAAATATGAATAATTTAATGAGTCCTGTTGAACCTTGATCCTGACTTTAACTTTTTAACTTTTTAACTTTTTTGCGGATATATCAGAGATCTGCTGCTTGCGCATCAAAGCAAAAATGTCTGGCATAAATTAGGTTTAAATTGCTGCATGAAATCATGCAGTAATTAACAACAGACCTTTTTTGCAAGTCGTTTTTGTTTTCCCATTACAGATTGATACATAGGAGGTTTGAACCTAAGTGCTATGTCTATTAAAAAGAGTGCGTGCAAACATGAAAATGTCCAACTTTGAAAGAAAATTACTCTCCTGGGTATCGTCACATGATCTGTATTAGGAAAACAAAATTGACAAGTGAAAAATCAATGGTCTATTGCACTTGAAATGTTGAATTTACAGTAATCACTATTTAAGTATGAAGGGAGCATGCTCAAATTTATCTCTCAAACAAATCAGAACCCGATCACAGATTGATGCTCTATCAGTTATTGTGATTAACAAAACCGTTGAAGGAAAAAAGTTTTGGTGCAGATCATAGAATATGACCAATTAATATTCATGAAAAACTGGGACCGGAGGATCAAGTCCAGATAATCCAGAAATCTGAATAATTAAGGTCTGGATATTCAAGGTTTGACTTTACATGCCAAATATTTTTTGGCTTTCTTCATGAGGTGTATACAGCTACCACCACTTGGCATTATTTTTTTTAGTTTTTTATTTCTTTTCACTTTTTTCATTACCGTTTTCCAAACTTTACAGTATTTAAATATTTGCATTTATTCAACCCACCTTGATAATAATTACCCATGGTGCACTTAGGGCTAACTCAACTACTTAATTCTTGTCAGCAACTGTGTTGATATGTGGAGGTTGGGTGCCTGAGCCATCCTGGAGCTTCCAGTATTGGCAGCCAGCTCCAAGGTGGAGAAAGTGCATTGATGGCTGGCAAAACCTGACAACCCAGCCATGAGCCCCCATGATCCTGAGAAGACAGGCACCTATGACACTGATAAACATTGGAAAGTGGAGGGGAAAGTGGAAAGTAGAGGGGAAGGGTTGAAAAACAGCTAAATGTTCCACATACAATCCTCCTTCTCATGTGCAAATATACCAAAGCCAATGACAACGATAATACTAATAATTTTTATTGGCTGCATTTGGTCCTAATTGTTAACTCAGTTACAGCGCGAAGCGCGCTACCGTTTCCACCAGACAAAGATTTTTATACTTTTCTGACACTTCTTCATTGTGGGGCGGGGTTTTTCAGACAGTTTGAAATTTACGCACGACCGAGACTTGAGATTACCGCGACGTTCTTGAACAACCATAGAATGAATTTTCAATAAATTCGTGAAAAATCTTGGTCTGGTGGAAACGGTAGCGCGCTTCGTGCTGTAAACTTGATTCAACCTTGTTTAAACTCATCAGCAATAGATGAGCTTGGGAACTGGTGCCATCAAAGGTAACAGTGGTGCCATCAAAAGTACAAAGCATAGAAGGGAGGTTTCCATGGCAACCCCAAAGTGGAAACAAGCCCTGTAGGCGGCTACCAACCAGCACCATCACGCTAAAAGAACTTCAGTGGAGTCATACTTACCTAACCTAATACCTACCTTGGCCTGAGTTTAATGAGGGGTAGGAAGTGCTGGGCTCTAAAGTTGCTAAAAAGGTGACCAAAGCAGTGCTCTGCAAAGATCAGCGAGCAAGCAAGTGCAAAAACCGCACCTAAAGCTCATACATGGCAAGCCAAGCCCTTGTGGCTACCCCCTATTCATGAGCATTTTGTCGAGAAGAGGGCTGAATGCATTGTGTGGAGACTAATTAACTTAGCCTAAATTACAATAATGTAATTAAGGCTAAGTTAATTAGTCACATTTTAAAATAACCAAATTAAAGAATTGGCTTTTACTTAGGAAAGGAAGGAACAGATATCTCACAGTTACAAAGAAAGATGTCAATACTGGAAATTACAGCAGCATTTTGAAGCTCTCTAGCAATGCTTGCGAACACACTGAACATCTCGCAAAGAAGTTTCCGTTAAATATGAAGGAGAGACAAGAACTTCAACCAAAAACCGAAAGATCAACTGTGACATTTGATTCAGGTTGAGTGATCAATGAAATACATCTTTGGTTTATTGATTTATGACCCATTTATGTACATGTTCTCTTGTGGGGGATTTTGCTAAAATTCCAGAAAAATTCAATTTCTTTTTCTTACTTTTCTAGGTCGAAGTTCAAGAGAAAATAAGGTTGTTGGCAAATTGAACAATAACATGCCAGGTATCCCCCCTGTGGCAAAAGCAAATGAATTCTCTTCGATTCGTAAATCTCTACCAATTTATGAACTGCGGGAGCAGATTTTAAAGCTTATTTCAGAGAATCAGGTGATAACAATAAACTATTACAACTGACGTGTTATTTTTGGTGTGGTTTTGAAGGAATTTTTATTTTAGTCTGCAGTATTGTGGTTTTACAAGACTAAGCGATAATTATTGGTTTTTACCAATTTGGAAAATTTCCACGTGCTGTTTTGGTGTTTTGCAGTTTTCAGACTATGCCCTTCTCCATGTTATATATGTTTATCTTCCTGTAATGAATAAAGTTTGTACCTTGCCAATTCTCTGAAAGAAGAGAAGGACTTGGTCAGCTGGCTGAGTATCATGAATGCAATGAACTACCATTATATACCTGTTCTTTGTATAGTCCTTGCCTCAAAAACCTATCTGGAACCCTTAAGTTAATGTTTACGAAAAGGCAATATTGATTTTGTTTGTTTAGGTTATCCTTATATCAGGTGAGACTGGTTCTGGAAAGACAACACAGGTAAATTTCATTAGCAAAATGAAAATGAAGGGA
>BLAZ01000334.1:200824-203324 GCA_014633955.1 Acropora tenuis | reverse complement strand
TCTTTCCTGCTCAACATGAATTTGAGCTGCATGTAGTTAACTCAGTTGTACATACATTAATTTTGCTGTTACAATATAATAATTTATTATATCTTTGAAGTGTGGCAAATTCCTACCATAATTATTTCAGTCAGTCCGTCTTATGTATAGGAGCTTGGAGGAGCAAATGAAAGTAATCAACATTTTTTCTAGGTAGTTTTTGGTATAACCAATAATTAGTTATATCCAAAATCTGATTTGTTGGGCCAATTATTGACCAAACAAATCAGATTTTGCTGACACATGTGCCTCATAGAGAAATCCTTTCTTCCAAGTGATTTAACAGTCAGAAATAATCTTTGGTTCCTGTGCTTATTATCAATCATTGGTGCATTAAAGGAATGATCTTCAATCAGTTTTGCATCCCTTTCAGTTTAATATATCATCACCTAGCACTCCTTGCATCCACTCAAATGTTATTTGGTATAGACTTGTTTAGATTGGAGAGAAGCCCTGGAGTTCAGTTTTGTTCTGTTGTTGTGCATCTTGACAGGTTTTGTCCACAAACATTGCTGAAACAAGTGTGACAATCAATGATGTTGTGTTTGTGATAGACTGTGGAAAAGTTAAAGAGGTAAAGACAGTAATAATAGTATCAGTATTATGTGAGCTGGGGACATACAAATGAAGTGAAGATGTGATCATCGCAGTTGTGATTGCGATTATATTTCACATCTTCACTTCATTTGTATGTCCACAGTTCACATAATACTGATATGTTTCATTCCTTTTACGGATACGATGAACTCAATTAATTGGCCTGCTCCCGACGTGTGGGTGTTCATAAGCTTAGTTGGTGGAGCACTGCAGCGCTAACGCAGAGGCCACGGTGTTCGAATCCTGTTGAAGCCCCGAAAACATTTTTCGGGCTTAATTTGCGATTGCTCAAATCGCAATCACAACTGCGATGATCACATCTTCACTTCAGTAATGATAGTTCTTAATGTTTGTCTTGTCTGTTAAACTTATGTAACAAGATTATCAATAATTTTCTGAGGCTCAGAAATTTGCATTCAGTACTTTGGCAAGACTGAGGAGGATTGTCCAACACTCCAGAGTAATGCTTGAAATTCCTTTCATATTGTGTAGATGTCACAAGGTGTTTCCCTTTAACACTCAATCTAACCAGAACCTTGACCAAACGGTTACTGCAACAGTCTATGATATTTAAGGTCAATGTTTGAGAGTACAGGAAGAAAACAACTGAATGTGTAAAATAATTATTAATAATATTATTATTTTGATTTGTGTTCAGAAATCATTTGATGCTTTGACTTCTGTTTCCTCGTTACACCCAGTGTGGGTGTCCAAAGCTAGTGCTATTCAAAGAAGGGGAAGGTGGGTTTTCACATTTGTTCAACTACACATTTTGCCAGTGGTACCCTCTCAATTCTCATGCATATTCCCTAACTTCCCAGTTAGAAAACACATCTGCAATGTTGAAACAAGGAGGTTGATTTTAGGTTTTGACTTCTGCCATTCTTGTCAAAAAATGGCAAGTTTTTCATCAGTCAAACCAATGATCATCTTCTAATTTTTTAGTAATATGATTTATCACTAACTAGTCAGGGGTTCAGTGTGAGGGATGAGTTAGGACATACAGTATCAGTATTTAGTACAGAATTATGTGTTTGTTAAAAAAATGTAAATAACATAATATAGTAGTTGAAGTGCACTTTAATAAATAGGTAGTTCAGAGACCTCATTTCTTAGGCACTCCACTGAAGTAATCTTAAAATAACATGA
This sequence comes from Acropora tenuis, assembly GCA_014633955.1. Taxonomy (NCBI): domain Eukaryota; kingdom Metazoa; phylum Cnidaria; class Anthozoa; order Scleractinia; family Acroporidae; genus Acropora; species Acropora tenuis. The sequence continues at coordinate 201,539 of BLAZ01000334.1, read as the reverse complement.
ACTTGAATAAAGAGATTAAGAAATTCTAGCTGACAGCGAGGAAGTCAGGAAGAAAACCGGATGGTTACATACAAGTGTAGTTGAGGAGTTGAACAAGGGACTAATCATCAAAATCAAAATCAAACAAATCCAAGTGGTGGGTAGCCTGTGAACACAGATGTACTTTTTCCTGCTGTCATTTCTTTCTGCTGAAAAATATTATTTTAATGGGCAATTTTCTTTTTTGGTTGGAGAGAAATGACAGCATGAAATGCATGTGTGTCCATTGGCTAAACAGTGGGCATGATTTGAACTTGGAATCAGCGGAGGGTGTATAAATAACAATTTTTACAACTATTCAAATTATTTGCAATAACAATATTATTGATAAGTCACTTGAAACTTTAATATTATTGATGATTGATTATTGTTAGAATCAATATTTTGAGTAATGTTATTTAAGTCCATTTTTCTATACAAATTTTTCTTCACTTATGAACATATATATTTTTCTTATAAATTTTGATGGTATATCTTATATTTTGTATGCAATGGATCTTTTATGTTTGACTAGTAACTTTCATTTGTTATAACAGGGCTGGCAGATGCTCCCCTGGCATTTGCTTTCATTTATTTAGCCGTGTACGATTTGACAATTTGTTGGAATATCAAATCCCAGAATTGTTAAGAACACCATTGCAGGTAAGAGGTGTTAAAAGAAAATTGTTCCTTCAAT
>BLAZ01000334.1:126650-131650 GCA_014633955.1 Acropora tenuis | reverse complement strand
ATTTTGTAAAGATTTTGATTATGATTGATAAGCATGTACCATTTGTAGTAACATGGAATAATCAGTTTATTGAACTTTTATATATGAATACCTAAGCTGCTAAATGTGAACAGTATATGTGGTGTAGATACGTCGTTTGTAGTCAACGCATAGTTTTGGACAAATGACATCACCTCAAGTGACATCATAAGCATTTTCCCAATTCTCAATGTTTGAAGACTTAAACTGGGGAGCCTGACAGCCCTGTATGTTTTGAGTGAACTATATTAAATAAAAGTAAATGGTTATAGCTACGCCATTCAGGCCCACAAGGGAAGAAAAAAAGAGATGAGGTATAAACCCTAAAACTGACAGTATTGAAGATGATGCCATCAGAGCACTAATAATGATGCCTGCAACAGTTTTTCAGCTCACCTTATTCATCTTCTGTTGTATGATTGTCTGTTTTTACAGGAACATAGCACAAAATTGCTTTTCTGTTAACCATCCCCAAGTTTACCCACCCATCCAGAACAATAGGGTAGACCTCCTCTGGTGGGATTGTAATACCACTGTCAATTGGGAAAGAGTTGATGATGAAATATACCCTACCATCAATTTGTACGACTCCAAGGTTGTTTTTAGGGATGTGTATCTCTTTTACAGCAAACCATACATTTCCTTGGTCATTGTAAACTTCAATGGCAGCTGGACCACCAGCTGGAAAGCCAGAATGATTATGATCAGATCTTGATGGTTGGAGTGAGAAACGCCCCCCAGCAGCATAGAGATTATTGTTTACTACCAAAAGACTGGACCCAAAGTGTGGAGTTTTAGCTGATGCTTTTTGTTCCCAATCATTTTTCTTTGGATCGAAACAATATAGAACAGATGAAGATACCTCAGGATAAGAACTGGACCCATACCCAGAAATTTCCCACAGAACTTGTCCTTGACCATACAATACATATGAGCAGGATTTGTACACAATAGCTGCTTTGTTACAAAATGTTTTTTGGTTCAAGTCATAAAAAGCTTTTGAGCTAGCAATAGATTGCCATTGATTTTTGGCTATGCTATATCTGCAAGGTGCAGAAGACTTGTAAATGACACAGAGATGGTCTTCAATATGGCACAAGGAGCCCATCTGAATACCTGATGAATGAGGAATTGGTGGAAGTGTGCTCCAAGTGTCACGAACTACATCATAACAACAAATTACAAAGTTTTTGTTGCTTTTTGCTGCAACATACAAATAATTAGCAATGAGCTCAGCACAAAAACAATCTTGAACCTCAGTTAGTTGCTGCATTGATGACAACTCTTTCCATGTTTTAGACTGGACATCAAAATAACAGATGAGGCTTTCAGGAAGAATGGGAACAAGTACCTGGAAAACATGATGGTCAACAACACAAGTCTTTTTTTTAGAACAGGATACAGGGAATGAAGGAATGGGGAACGAGGAATCTTTCATACAGGGAATCTTTGAAATGGGGAATCTTTAAAGCAGGAAATCTTTAAAAATGGAAATGTCATTTGATGTAATATTGATAAATTTAGTGGGCTCAAAATTAACCATCTTCGTTAATAGAATGCCACAATTTCGACATTTCAATCCTAGCCGTATGTATACCAATTTATTGTCATCAGAACATGATAGTTTAATGGCCTGTCTCCTACAAGTATCCATCCTATAGTACTAGTTCTAATGTCAGAAAACCTCTATCAACTCCCAAAGTAATGCCGCAACGTTGGAATATAATTCGACTTAGAGTTATAATTTTGCATCCGTTGACACTTAGCAGCAACTATAACAAGTAAATTAGTGTTGGATTTTATTTAAAACAAATGCACGACTGTGCAGTTACTGATTTATGTGGGTAACAAACTGAAGCAAAGATTTAAAAAATTGGTAAAAACAACACAGCTATGTTGACCATGTGCGAAGTGAAACTGCACACAAAATGTTCACATGATTTAAAGTCAAAGTTATTGCGTGACCAACAAACTCTAGTATTATCTTACAGTTAGGGGGTATTTAAATGAGACCAGGAAAAATTCAGACCCTTATGAACTTGCACTGGTATGAAATTTTTGCTGCCGTTGTTGCAATACAAGTTCCTTGGTTTCACTTGTCACTTTCTTCTAGGGCACGAAAGGTGATAGCTTCAACTTGAAATAGATTAGAAAGATTTCTAAATCTTTCACGGTGGTAATTTAACCTTTATCAACTCATTTGATAAAACCAAATTTTTGTTTTCACCCCTCCCCCCGAGGCAGCACCACAGTTTCTTTAGAAACTGGAAATCCATGAACAGAACATGGCTGACAACTCCATGGCACTGCAGTGACTGACAGAAAATTATTTGTAAATATTCAAATCAAAATGTCCCATGAAGTAAAGTCCTACTAGAATCGAAGACGTGCAACAAAGGCAATCAAACCCGCTGAGCTCACCATCACAAACTGCAATGCCTCCTCATGCATAATTCATCTTCTAGTATAACAACAGCCAATATTTGCGTCATTTCGACAGCGTTGCTCTGCATGACCCATCAAAATTCTTGTGTGTTCAATTGCACAGAGTGAGCTTCAATGTGAGTTTTCCCTTCATTATCAGAAGAAAAATGCAGCCAAACATGTTTGATATGAACCTATCGCAATTTATCGCGTGAATTTCAATACTTAGAATACAGGTCACAATGTTAAGTTTGGTGCACATTTTATAAAACCCGGTCACTAAATTGTTCAAGAAAAAACCCGGCGCAATGGAAAGAAAATTTCTCAAGGTCCATTAATTTTGTTTTAAGCAGACTTGTTCATCCTTATAATAATCAATGAACCGTCCCTAACAAACAAACTCTAGCCAAACATATACGCATGCAGAGAGCTACCATACCAGTATATACAGCAATATAGTCAATGTAAGTTGACCTGTGCCTCAATCAGACCCCATTGGGGTACCGTAACACACTTATTTTTGACCTTGAGCTATGAATTTTCGTGAACCAACGTCAGTAAAAATATGGAAATCTGCCACTTCCTTGTAGTATGTTACGAAACAATTACGGAGAAAATTTTAGGTGAGTGAATTTTACATCATATCTGGCTGTCCACAAAATAGATTTACATAAAGAAACATCACAATTTGAAGTTTTTATGGAATATTCTCCTGGGTCAATTGAATTGGCTGTTGCAGATTAGTGTGAATGAATGAGATCTAACGTGATGACACGTGGCCAGAAGTTAGTCAATCAATCAATCGTTAAATATATTCAATAGCAGGTATAAACCTTGATTACAGGAAAGGCCAGAGACAGCAAACATATCTAGCATTGGTATTTAACCGTAACAAAAGGATGGGCTATGCGACCTAAGGTTGGGTAAACAGTTTTGTTCCGTAAACGAAGGTTACGATCATGCTCCATGACAGTGGGCGAATAAATAACTCTGAGAACTTCTTTAGTCTTAATGACAAACGACTTGCACGAATCTAAACGACGAACATACAGTGGGTCAAGCCCTGCTAAGTCGAGCGTATCTTCGTATAGAAAACCGGGAAAAATTACTCGCATGGCTTGTTTTTGGACACTTTCTAACATATTGCTTAAGTACTGAGGGAGGGCTGCCCAGGCGGGAGAGGCGTACTCTACGGTAGATCTTACAATCGAGTAGTACACAGAAAGAAGATCGCCCGTCGACATCCCAGCTTTCTTTAGAACCCGTAAACTATAAAGGCGTTAGACAGCTTTTTTCTACACAGTTTCACAGTTCAAGTTCCAAGTCAGATCGTTGGAAATATGCAGCCCAAGCATCTTGTAAGACTGAACACTATCAATGACTGTGCCACCAATCATCAAGGGGCTCAAGGTGGTAGACTTGTACTGTAAGAAATCGATGACAATCTCCTTACATTTTTTGGCGTTTAGCCTCATGTTACGGTGAGATGAGAACTTATTTATGTCAGAGGCAACGATTTGCAAATAGCTCGGCGAATTTCGAGGGATGAGTTCGATAACAGTGGCATCATCTACGTACTTCAACCTGGTACTCCAATCTTCCGCTAGCCTATTAACCAACACCGCAAACAGCAAGGGTGCCAATCGAGTTCCTTGGGGAATTCCTCCGCACGGTGAGATAGGAGGCGAGAGTATACCATCTATTCTAACCCTTTGTTGACGGTCTCACAGAAAGGCTTTAATCCAACGGGTAAGACAGTCATGGAAACCTAAGATTTCAAGTTCATGTAACAGAGCAAATCAACCTAACCACCTGAGAACTTTTTAAAGTGAAGTCTTCTTGGGAAACATGGCGCACTACTCAGGTTGTCATTTTGGATTGTCTTCCACTGATATTTTACTGGTTGTTGGTCGGTTATTTATTACAGTCATTTTAAATAATCATTTTAGGTCATCTAGGTATTTTAGGTCACTTGATCGAATTTTAGATTAGATTAGATGTCATTTTAGGCATCATTTTAGATCATTTTAGGTATCATTTAAATTCATTTTAAGGTATTCCTGGAGGCTAAAGTGATTCTCTTGGATTGCCGTAAGTTTGTTTTCAGCTAATGTGCAATATCAACAAAAACTTGCATGCAAAGTTTCAGGTCAGTACAACCAAAATCGACCGAGATATAGGCAAGCGAATTGTTGTTTCTAGGGCCAATTTAGCGGGAAAAGTAAGACTTTGGAACTCCCCAAGGATGGTCTTGTTGACAGATCGGCCACACGAAACCTTGTCATCTCATACAAATGACCCTCTTTGACAATGGCAGCAGATTGAGCAATACACCTGTTGCAGACAGCTTTCAGAGAGAATGGGTAAGTAAATTTCATTGATACAATGAAGTAGATCTTTCTCTAAAATTCGTTATTTTGGTTTGGTCAACAAAATCTGTTTGCCGATTGGTTTTCAGGGAAGTCCTTTGGGCCTTATGCAGCTAGTCCATAGTTAGTCTAAGAAGGACCAAGAAAGCGATGAGCTTGCGAGGAAGTGGCTTTTTCGCCACATTTTTG
>BLAZ01000334.1:84066-91566 GCA_014633955.1 Acropora tenuis | reverse complement strand
GTGACTGAACAAGATATGGTGCGTGCTGGTGGGGTTGGGAGTAATATAGGGTAGGGTAGGGCTGGCTAGAGACTATTAGAAGGGGCTTATCAGAAAGTGCGCTGGTGACTATCTACTTGAAGTTTACTCCGATGACCAAACGAGTATTTTAAACTTGAAAGGAATTCGGTTACCTCATACACAAATGTCCCTTAGTTTTTTTTCTTCTAAAATCTCCTTTATATTTTCCTCTTATTTTCCTCTTATTGTACATTTATGTGGAGAAGGCCCGGGGGGGAGGGTAATCTCTGTAGTGGCCTATATGGGGAGGCTCCACCCGAAAGGGTTTCCTTTTTCACGCTTCAGGTATATGAACGGGTAACGAATTCTGTCATTTAGGTAGTTAAAAGAGCCTTTTTTTAAAACATTTGTAACGCACATACCTTTCGACTGTAACGAGGTACGATTTGTCAATGGACGGAACACGAAAAGGGGTACCTTTTCTGTCAAGAATGGTATATAAAAGGGGAAGGGGTCAGACACTCAGACATCGTGGGGGAATCGCTCCGTATACATAGCTCCTCTGACGTAACAAGAAAGCTTCAAAGACAAATATGATCAACCCAAATTTAGCCTGAAGTGTCAGGCGCTTTCTAAACAGAGACGCGAGTCCTGTTTGCTACTAAACTGTCTTGAAAAATGCTTCTCAGGCCCTAAATGTTCAGCGAAGTTTTGAGAAACGCACGCCTGGAATTTATTTCCTTTATACCGTTTTCTGTTTACCATGTAAGTTTTTGACTGTCAGTTTTGAGGGAGTAGTGACTCAGTCAGGTGTTAGCTTATCCGCGGTCAGCGTTTTATCTAACATCTGACAGCTCTCAGTCGTCCATCACTGTCGAGCCACGTTTTACCTGGATTTAGTGCGCTTTATTCTACTACGGCTGTGCATCATGTCCGATGAGGAATCAATTGAGGCTAGTTAGCAAATTTTCTGTTAATTTGCGTTTGTTAATAAAGACTAACTTTTCTTGGTGGATTTTCAGAACACAGAGCGACGATTTATTTCCCAGGATGGGAAAACCTATTTTGGTTCTGGTGAGTTTTTTGGGGACTTCACCATCAAAGTCGTAGGTGAGATTAACTCACCGTCTCGTCAAGATGCAGGACAGTGGGTGTGTGTTTGCTCTACAATCACCCGTGGAAATCTTGAATCAAGGTAAGAAATTTTTCTGTACGGTAGCTAGGTGATCTTAAGACATGCAAAAGATGATTGAAGCGAGTGCCCTAGGCTGGAGCCATGGTGGTCCTAGATGTTTTTTTGCTTTTAGTGACTTAGAAACAATATTAAGCCACCATCGGCGTCTAACTGTTTTGAAGGTTGGAATCCATATTCTCTAATTAAACTAAATTGCGAATTGCAGTTGGGAAAATGCCGGCAAATATCGATTTCATGGTCTTTCGAAGTTCATTTCACTGCACCGGAAATCGCGACAATGTTCTCTGTTGGTACGCAATGGCCAATCAAAGCACTCATTGTTATTAAACTGGAAATTGGACATCCTGATTTGTCGACCGACTTTCCGTGGCCTATTCTGGAGTTTGGACATGTCAAGAAAACAACAGTATCCTTGTCAGGCCTCCCATGTTGTGAAACCAGTTATGTTGTGTTCCTATGAAATCTCACCCTTTGTTACACTTCTTCAATTTAAGGTGTTTCTGACCAGATTAACGATCAAACATGGACTTCTGAAACTAGACTTTGAAAACTAGTAAGTTTTTTAATTTAAAAAACAAAGTATAGGATGTTATGGAACGAATTATTCATTATTTCATCCGCACCACTAGAGTCGGGGCCATGTCCACGTGGAACTCGTGTCTTTGAAACGGTTTACTTTTTTTTTAATTCATGCAAAAAGAAATAACGGATATCATTCTCCAAAAACTGAGCTGTGTTGTTAGCCATATTCAGTTAATGGGCGTGTCAACTATTCAAGAAAAACAACGGCTCGAAAAACAGCAAACCATCAGCAAACTGGTGTATAACAAAATCAAATACTCGCATTTAAGAGAATAAATATTTATTTTATTCCATAGCCGGTGTTTTTCTTCACTTCACACCTTTTTGTAAGCCCTATGTTTCATTGGCTGTAGTAGGCATTAGAGAGCTAAATCGTGATTAAAGGCCCGTACGCACTGGGCGAAGTTTTGTTTATTTTAATTTCATGAATTCAGTTCTGAAAGTGCGAACAGCGTTTTTCGTCCTACCAAAATCTTGTCAAGCCGCACCAAACCTTAAAACGCGCGGTATCCTCTCAGAGCAGGACCAGTTTTTGTCAAGCGTAAGAACTGTTAAATTTTATAATATGCAGGCATTAAAATGGCTGAAAATGTAAATCAAGGAAATTTGATCTTGCTTTTTAGAGTCTATACATTTAGCAGAAGCCCGCACTTGAAATTCAAAGTTCGGTGGAGACAAAATTGGCGGAGGTTTTTGTCAGAGCCAAACAAAAATTTTCAACCTAGTGTGTATCGCGATTCCAGGAGGTGCTATTTTTAATCACGATTTAGCAATCTTCTCATGAGTATGTAGGGGTGGCAAATGGTCCTTCAAAAACTCTTGGTCTCGCAAAATTTTAATCGAATTTCAGGGGTCTCGCAGTCTCGTTTTTATAGCGGTTATGTGCATCTCGCACTCTTGTTGTTTATACGAAGGTGTCTCAGAGTCTCGACTAGTTTGTTTGTAATGTCTTTTCGTCGCTTGATATTGTATTTCATTTTTTCCCCACTTCTGTTTCCTCCATGGTTTTAATACGTGAACGTTTCCACCTCAACTAAGGGCCTGATTACATGGTGAATTTCAGCCCAGGCTGAAATTTTGCTCCGGCCACCAGGCTGAAATATTGTTGCGATTACATGCTCAATTTCAGCCCGGGCACAAAACGCAAATTTCCGTGAGAAAGTTTACTGAGGTGCGAAAACACAATAGATACGCATGCTTGCGCTCCTTTTTCAGCCCGGGCTGAAAAAATGATAGCGATTACATGGATTTCCTAGCCCGGTTTGAGAATACCGGGCTAGGATTTTCAGCCTGGGCTGAATCCCTCTCCATGTAATCGACAACTTGGTTTTCAGAGGATTTGTTTCAGAAGCCGGTCTGAAATTTCAGCCCGGGATGAAACTCACCATGTAATCGGGCCCTAAGTTCAGACACGGCAGCGCGTTCCCTGTATGTCAAAGCTGTCAGCACCCAACACTAGTTGTCACGCCTTTGACTACGTTCCTTGTTCAGTCGATAACATTCTTCGTGAAGTTCAAACAAAGCTAGCTAAAGTCCCCGGCCGCCAAAAACTGTTGAAAGTAAAATCAAGAATTTCGATCAGATCTTGTTTTCAAATTGAAGTGGACATTTTTCAAATTTGGTTGCTTACCTCCGCTGAGGCTGATGATCAGACATTTTAGATTTCCTCTCGCGTGTTTGGCAACTCCAAAATTTCCCAGACGCAGTTTTATTTAATAACGATTTAACTCTGTAGTGCGACTACAGCCATTATAGCGCATTTCCGACTCATCACACACGCCACCCATCCCCATCCCTGGAACCAATCACATCACAGGATTCAGGCGCACTGGTAAAAACAATACTTTTAGTCTACTTTTAGTATGATGAAATAAAAATACATGGTACTTCATTTCTTCATTTGTATTTGTTACTTTATCACTGCTATTAATTATTCATAGTAAAAGTTTAAAAATGTCGAGCTACTTTACAGTAACCTGATAATTGTTGCCACGGCTCTACAAGGTAATGCGGACACTGGAAAAGAGAACTTCTTGACATGCAGCCCCTTACATATTTATGTTTTCATTTCAGGACAATCGTATTGAATGTAGGAGTGTTCGATTCAAAGCAGAGGTTTATGGATGCCTTGAGGTCTGCTTATGGTGGAGGAACTTTCATTCTTGGGAGCAAAGTCTCCTCGGCGACAGTGCGTGCTTTTGTAGCTCACTTAAAAGAGGATTATGAAATGCAGGAAGATCCTTGTGTGTTCAGAGAAGCTGAATACATTGGGTACCAAGGTGGTAGCTACTGGCTGATTTCAGCCAAGGTAACTGATTGTCGTACATTGTGGAGTATAATTAACACTTTATCTTATTGAGGCCATAGTCCAGCTGTGGTGGGACATTGCCGGAGGAGATTCTTTTTTAAGGACGCTTATTGTAGCATATTAATATGTAACACAAACGAAATATATATCAATAAAACGGAAACCAAAAATAATGTTCAGAAGACAAATGTTGACAAAACAAATCAACTAAATACATCAGTTTGAATTTAATCAGCATCATCTTCGGCAACAGTGACGTCTCCATCGCTTACTTTAGGTACATTGAGAAGCTCATTTCTGACTTTGTTCCACTTGCCAACATGACCCAGCTTTTGATAAACTGTCCATTGTAGAGAGGTAAGATGCCGGCTTTATTGGCCATTGCCGTTGTGGGGAAGGTTAAAATAAGAGTGAACATATGGACTGTCCGCTGGGACAAAATGTATAAGTGGCCATTGGTGGAGGTTCAACTGTGTTTTTTTTTTTTAAATTTTTGGGTTATGTTTGTTATCAATTTCTCATAGATGCACATAGAAGGAGGCACAGCTCTTGCGCCAACAGAGCACAAATACCTGGTCATCAATCCAGCACTGGACCAGTATGGTTTGGTAATCAATACAAACCTTTTGAAGTTTGATTACCTCAATACAGCACATCACAGGTAACTTGTAACATCCAAAAACAGTTTTCAACGAATGTACCTGTATAATAATGTGTGGTTTCAGAAAGTATCCATACCACCCCCATGCTGTTGCATGTAAGGTTTTCTGGTTTGCACCCCACTGGAATTTCCAGTTTTGCTCCGTATGTTTCTTTGAAAATTTTAGCTTTTACCATCACCCTCTCTATTGGAATTTTCTTTGAACTTCCGTGACGGCGGGTTTGGATATTTTCTTTCACCCATGGTAGATCTGGAAAGGATATTACATGGATCCTCATGCAGCATTAAAAGGCTAAGGGTGTTGTGTTCGAGACCCTCTTGGAACAGCTATTAATATTTAAAATGACTTTATGCCTTGTGGGCATAGGAGTTGTGATAATGATTACCATTGTTAATAAATCTTCTGTTTCCAATTTCACACACTGTCTATTTTAATTACTTAAACAGTAGACAAATTATAAACATATTGTCAAAATTTCTGGTAATCATGCGTGGTTGGTAATGGATTTTTTTCTTTTGTAGAATTGTGGGGCTTGTTATTCGTTTTAATTACACTGGACCAAGAGAGGGCTTAGAGGAACATGACAGCTGGAGCCTTGAAAATTCGATGTTGCCCTTCATGCAGGAAAATAAGGTACCTCAATAATTAATATGGAGATGCCAACCTTAAGAAAAACAAATCCAGGAGATTGTGAATAATATTGTGCAACCAAAAAGCTCAGCCAAGTCAACCTGCACAGAAGTGTGTCACAAAATATGTGAAAAGCTACCAATTTTAAACATTTTCATTATAAGTGGGAGTGTCCCTGATACAGGAGTCTGGGTTATCTGTTCTGCATCCAGTTGAATCACAAGAAGGTTTTAGGGAGTAATGTCTACATAATTATATAATTTATTGCACACGTAATAGGTAATGTGTTATATCTTACAACCTTTAGAGAATTTTGTTAGCTTGGGCCATTCTATATTTTGATGCGTGGGCGAAGACCTTCCAAGACTGTTCTACCCTCATCAAATCAATACTTGAGAGGGTCTTGGAAGAGGGCAGGCCCCAACAACAATGGCTGAAGGGTGTTAATTGCTGCAGTTGTCTTGGCAAACACTATGGTAATTGCTCATATGTATATCTTTATAGACAGAAATAACATTCATCGTCTGACAAGACATGGCAGACAAATGTCATCGATCCAACTTAGAATTATTGTAATGTTATATAATTTTATGGTGACGTAAACTAATATGATTAGGGTCACAATAACTAGCAGTTCTTTACATTGCCACTGACCATTTTCCTTGTGGAATAATAACTCAACATATTGATTTCTGTTTTTTCATTTGTTCTCTTATGTAGACTCGCTTATCCATTGGAAAAGATGGAGCAACTGCAGAGACATTACAATATGTCATAACTGATATGGTGCAGGATTTAGAAACAGGTGCAAGTCAGCAAACACCCCAACAAAAGTTAGAGAGCTCCATCTTAAATGCTGTCAAGAATTGCAACGGAAATGTAAGCTGTAAACAAACGTTTTAATATTGACTGATCATTAATTTAAAAACATAACGAGGTACATTTTTAATGGATGCCTCTTAAATCCTAAATTAATTATCAGCCATGATTAAAAATAATTTGATTAAGAATCAATAGTGAAAATGAATTAAAAGATTCTTATTTCTTAACTTCAGATCCTTACTTGGCTGAACCCATCAGTAAATGTCACAGATAAGTGTGGCAACAAAGTGCCAGCGGTGGCTATCGCAGCATCAGTGGTTGACAGCTTCCCAAATATTTCGCACAGTGTAAGCCTACATTGGAAGTTTGTTTTAAGCCTTTCCTCCCTAAGAGTGACCTATAGTGTTTACTCTAACGCTAGATGATTTAACTTGTCTAAGGGAGACCCCTTAGGGGTTTAAGGGTTAAAAAACCATTCTGAAATTTTGCATCACTCATAAATTATTTATGCATACAAATCTTGCAGGAAATTCACTTTGTCATTTTACAGGAAATGAAGGATTGCTACAAGGGTATGGTGGAACAAGCTCGAACCATTGGTATCTACTTCAGCAACAGGGCAGATGCAACCGTGACAGACCTTGCAAAGAGACAAGGAACCACTCAGAAGAGGGCATACCGCATTCCTTTTGCAGAACTGAGCTCATATACAGCTTCCTACATTAAATATGGTTGGCATATAATTATAATTACTATAATTATGTTATACTTAATAGAGATCAATAGCTAAAGGAAAGAAAACTCTATGCATTTTTGAAGATTTACCTTGAACTTGTCTATCGATCAGTCAAAGGGGGCATTTACAAAAATAGATGTGATAGTAGAAATCTGCACTAGCTCTCTTTTGACCATGAGCATGGTAGTTAAATTTTTGGATAGATTTTAAGTTGGCTGATGCCATCCGGAGAAGTGGGCTTAGCTGACTGGGTCATTTAAATACTAAAAGTTGTTGCACAAAGTCAACAGTCTCTATTAAGGGCCCAAAGCAAAGAAAAGATCACGCCAAAAAGAAAATACTTATTAATTATTACTAATTAAAGATTCACAACAAAACTGTGGCTGTGGCTGTGGCTCACCACTGCTAATATCTATGCCTATTGTAATGTACAACTACTTTTTTTCCCTTCATGCACATGATATTTCCAGCAACAGGTCTAACAAAGGAGAAAACTGAGGAAAAATCCCCCAACATGAATGTTGACTGCACTCCAGAACTTTCTACTGAAGACATATCAGCTCTA
>BLAZ01000334.1:30503-35503 GCA_014633955.1 Acropora tenuis | reverse complement strand
CTACCTACTCCCTTTTTCACATTTTATTTGTTTGAAATGGACATTGCTAAAGAAAACGACAGTGTCATATTTGAGAGAAATACAATAAAACTGAAAATTCGTCCACTTACAGCAGGTAGATGTAAAACAACAAATTCGCAATCTGAACCAGCAAAATGTAAAAAAAATTTAGCAGTGGCCTTTTTCATACACTAATACTCACGTAGTCAAAGATGAACAATTTACTATATGTGTCGAAATGTTTCTAGGAAAATGTACGACTCACTGGAATAATAACAATTTTATCCGCACGTGATGACACCACAACAAATTTGGAATAAATTCTTGCTGCTGGGAGAAAGCAAGATGGACCCCCAGGAAGGAAAGCCTTTCTCCAAATTTCAACGGGTTTCCCATATTTGTCCATGTCCTCGTCTGCACCATACCAGTCTACAAGAGCAAATACATGTTGCTGGCACTTTTCTCCAATCTTAATTGTATGGTAAATGAAGTGAGGCGCAAGGGTTAATTAGGCCGTCATCATCGCTCCAGGATGCAACTACTCTAGCTGACCTCAGAGATCGACATTCACACCTCCAACCAAACTTCTCTTCGCCGATAATGATACTGCCAAATCGTTCGCACAGTTTTGCCCAAAGAACTGATGCTTGTGATACTCTCTCTGTACAACAACTTGTAAACTGAAAGTAATGCCGAGAGCTCATCAAAATCCAGACTTCTGACTTTGTGAAAACGAGGGAGTCTAACTTCTCCTTCGAGCATCTTCCAGGCAACGGTTAACAAGTCCGACGAGATAGTTGCATCCATCAGCTTAGGTCCAAGATTTACCATTTCAGTTGTGCTCTCCATGGTGGCCTTGAGACTATGTGACAAAATTGGAAGAAAGTTCTCTTCAAGCTCACTAGGCAGCGTAGAACAGGAAATAAAGTGGTCCGACAGAAGCTTGTGCATCAGTTGTATTTCAATGCACCTATTGTTGGTCTTAAAACTGCTCAGAATACCATTATATCATTAGCTAAGGCACCAGAAATTGTAAACTGGGCCATAGTCTAAGACACATTCCTTTAGATGTCCATGAAGGTGCATGTTTGGTTTCACACTTGATTTTCCATAAAGGCGTTCAAACTTTTGACAAAACTGTGACAGCATTAAATCTGCCTTTTGCAATTCCAGGCCTCGAAAGGAACTTACAAGCTAAGACAAAAGCCTGCCAACATTGCAAGTGTTCCTTAGGCAGAAGTCCATCCAAGACAAATAACAAGTAAATAAGTGTCCAGTTTTTCCATTGGGATGCTGTATAACAGCCATAATTAGCTGATATTTTTTGTGGTAGTCTCCCCAGTCCTGTTCCAACATCAAATTCTTTAAGACGCTTCTCTACTATTTTGATTTCCTGCTTCTTTAAGAGGCCTTGCCCCATCCATAACTTGAACATTGACTTGGCTGTTCCTAGGAATAAGTTGTGCATTGGATCAATTACTGTGAATCTGATACAATCAAAGTAACTCAACTCTAGCAGAACACTGTAGTATAGTCCATACTTTTTGGCTAATCTATCATGTTCGGATTTTGTCTTAGCTCTTAACAGGTCTCTTGCATGTCTTCTGTGCGATCTGATGTCTCTCTTTGGCCATTCCTCTCTTTTAAACCCTGAAAAGTCAAAGGAATCCTAAACATTTCCAGGAAAGAACTTAAAACACTTTGAGCAGCCACGATGAGAGTTATGTGTCTTGAAGCCACAAATTTTTCTGGCAGCTGGAACGTCACCAGAGATACATGCAATTGCAGCTCTGAAATGCAGTGGTAAACAGCACAAGCTTGACTTTAGATATACCCCATTCCACAAAACTTTCATTTCTTCCACAAGTGGTGCTAGGAATTCATTAAGTGATGTTGCTCCAAGCCTGGAATAATACCAACAACATTGATGTTCTTCCACTTAAATCGTATCCTTCTGAGCAAATTAAGGTTAGCCAGGTATAGGACACCAACAGAATAATCATTCCTGTGTTTGATGGGCTGGAAAAAGTTAAAGTTCAACATAAACATATAGTTTCTGGGTACACTGAGAAAGGGTTCACCATGAACAGTTTGAAAGTCTGTCCACACTTGACTATCAACAATGTCAGATAGGTAGTTTTCTTCAGTATGATGGTCACACCAGGATTCGCAAAGTTGTGGAAAACCATTTCTTGAAGCTATTCTTTAACACTGCTGTAACATTATACTTTCAGTGGATAAAATTCTTCTTTGCCAGTGCTCAGAACCACTTTCTTCGCTAAAGGTGCTCCACAAGTGGCACTTCATGCATACTTCTTCTGCTGACAATGCTTTATGATTCGCTGCCCTCTATCGTCAATTTCAGTGCAGTCCTTCATGTTGTACAGTTTACTCCATTTAGAGCAAACAGCATACTCGATGAAATTATCACGATCAAAACTAGCATATCTACGTAGAAGGTACAACGAGGAAGGGATGATGGCCAATAACTCCTGAAGGCACAGACAACCAGACAAATCAGACAGCACTTTGATAAACTGAAAAAGAAACTGCAGTAGCTAGTCCAAGCCATTGTCACTAAGCTTGCACAAAGACTGCCACATTAAGAGGAAATACACAAGCCACTGCACAAGTATTGTTAGCTTCTGAGTCCTGGTTTGCTTTGGAGAAGGCTCAGGGCAACTGTCACTACTATTAAGGTCGCAAAGGAAATCGTCTGGCAAGACATCTTCCCAAATTTCAGGGTCTTGCTCTTCTTCACTTTCATCGTCAGGTTCTGAAAGTTCATCTTGTACGCACAAATTAAAAAAATATTTTTGGAATTTATTGTTAAAGTACTGTAAAATAGCTAAGTACATTAATCTAGTTTAATTGTATTGAAAACTATAGTCTTGGGGCAAACAAAACCAAAAACAGACATAATTCATACAATCCATAATTAAGTAGAACTAGCATGCACCAGGCTTAAACTGGGGAATCTTTTCATGTACATATATTCCCCCACAAGAGCCTCCACTTCATGCTAGATCCAGTTCAATACCAAACAAACAAATATAATCTATTACACTATTCAGTTAATTATTAGTAATACGGCCTACTGAATTCATTTTATGTTTAAAATATCATTCTCACAAACTGTTGCCTAATCAGCTTTCAAGTTGGTCCATTGCATTTACAACCTTATTAATCACACTTATACCCTGTAGGTTTTCTCTCCTGTATTCATTCAATTCCTCCTTAATTGGTAAGAATTACATGTAGCCTGAGTACATTTTGTAATTTACACAGACACTTTTTACAAATATGATGTGATGTGTCATGCACAGTAACTTACGAAGAAATAATTTCCTTGTACACATAAATTTTCCTCAGCCTAGCACAAGATTTTGATTGCTCTGCTTTTCGATCAACAAAAAAAAAAACAGCACACAATCGCACCTGTTTTGATTTGTTTTGGTTGGAAAACCCTGCTTACATAAATTATTATCACTGCACACATTATCAGACCAGGTTCGATAACAACCAATCAGCATTAAGTCAAACAAAGCACACTGTGTGTCAGCCTATCACATTGTGTTCCCAAGATCTTGGGAACCCAGCAGGACGCTGGAACACAATTAGTGACAGCATTATGCAGATGTCCCTTTTCCACTTGCAACAAAGGAAATAGAAGACGTCTGCAGGTAATTACCGTAAACGTCCATGTATAAGCCGCACATTTTTTCAAAAAATTGAAGCCAAAAATCAAGGGTGCGGCCTATCCATGGATACATCTGTGTTTAGAGTTCTCAAAAACCTACTTAATATTCATAAAACTTCTTAAGGTGCCGAGAAAGAAACACAAAAGAAACTGAGAGCGTGTTGCTGTAGTTAAAGGAGTCTTCAAGTGTTTATCAGCCAATCTTGCTCTTCAAAAGTTCCTTCTAGCGATTAATTTTTGCTTTACTCGAGCAACTAGACGTCTGCAGCCAGTCACTGCCACGCGTATCTTTCCGCCACGTGCTATGTAAAGTATCACAAAATTCGTGAGTATTCGCGAGGGAAATGGCCAACTGTTTCGTTGTTTTTCACTACCTTCATAGCAACTTCGTCGACTGAGTTATCAGGCTCCTGTTCTGCGTGAAGTTTTTCGCCTATTTCGGGTTTCCAGACCTATTTATACAGGTGGTATCCCCGAAAACCTTTCTGTTTATGCCTACACGATGCCCAGGCCAGCCTCAGGCCCAGACTCCTCAAAACATGTAAAGCTTAGCTCCGCCAAAGCACTTCTTTGTTTGTTTTTTCAATGCCGAAGGAATTTCAATTTTATGGCATGTTTCAAAGTGATAATCTTGAAAAATCGGATCGAAAGAACATTTTAAGTTAAAGATGGTGAAAATTTCAATGAACAAGAAGGTACAACAAGTGACATTTCGCTTTTTTTAGACGATGATGTGAAAGATAGCCACAACTTCTATGTCAGTGTTTCGAAACCTTGATTGTTTGTCCTTGGTTGTTTGTAGCAATACAACTTTACTGAAACTTCAGACTGTGTTGTTTTTATTTTTTTCCAAATTCCGCGCTTCGAACTCGGGGGTGCGGCTTATCTATGGATGCGGCTTATACACGGACGTTTACGGTAAGTTCTTTACATGTAAAGAAGAGTATTATTTTATTGACTATAAGCTGCATACACACCTCTTCTGAGCTAGAACTACAGGTATCATTGTCACTGCTATGACTGTCATGATCATGATTACCGTAAAGACTCGCGTATAAGCCACACCTTTTTGCCTAAGTTTTGGCTCAAAAATCGCGGGTGCGGCTTATACACGAGACCATTGATTTAAGAGAGTGTAAACTGGCTTGTTGTTGTCACAAATTGAACTGAAAACCTTCCATAAATAAAGATTAAGTAATTCTTTCATGCGTTTCATTTGTTCTTTGTTTGAGCAGTGAAACTGCCATTCCTCCGCACAGCTGCTTACAGTGTCATCTGCGACCGATCATTCCAAGAAAAT
>BLAZ01000334.1:7500-10000 GCA_014633955.1 Acropora tenuis | reverse complement strand
CCTTAACGAAACAGCTCCTTTAGTTAGCGTCTTTGTTAAGAAGAAAATATGAGCAACACTTACGAGATGTGAAGAGAAAGAAAGCATGGGAAGAACAACAAAGAAAGGAAACACATACAGAATGAGGTAGATGAGCTAAAGCACCAACAGAAGAGGGTGAAGCTAGATAGCGATGCACTTAATGCCACTTAAGATTCCTACTGTGAAAAGGCTGGAACAACAGGCGATATATCTCATGTGACAAAGGCAAATGCCCTAAGAAGATCTACCAGAGAAAAGTCCAAGAAATAGTGGAGGTCGAGGAAAACCTTTGGAAAAAGGAGAAGTCTTTCAAACAAAAGTGACTCTAAATTTTGTATATAGATTAGTTGTGTTTCGTAAGACAAGTAAGCATAGCACTTGTTTGTGGCTGCTCCTGTGTCCTTGAATTTTGTATTACAAAATATGTACGAACCCTGGGTTGTGAGTTTTGCTATTCAATTGCTTTTAAAAAGGCTGTTTGTAAACCTAGCTGTAGCCTGCAACAAATGTGCATATTAATGATGGAGTTGATTCAGTCAGAATTACACTAAATATTAACACATCCTTTTTACTTCTTTTGCACTGGGTGGTTCTGTTAAACTACAATAAAGTAGCAGTGACTGTGCCCATCACAGACCTAAGGGAAGGTGAAATGGTGAAGCCTGGAAGAGAAGCTTTAAAAAATGCCTGTTTAAATGAAGACCAATTGAAAGTCAAATTCATAGTTACAATTTAAAGTTACAATCAAAGGTTTTGCTAAAGATTTCCATATGTGTTCAGTTGTTTTCTAAATAAATTGGAAATTAGTTTATAAAGTAATCATTATGTTATAATAGATACGATCACATTATCAAATTACATTGCAACATTTGACATATACTTATTCACTGTAATTATACTCATATTCATAATGATTTTTGCAATTGGTAAGCTAGGAGTTAAATTCAGGAGGAGTTGAATTCATGTACATTGTATTTTCGAATTTAATCCAAAAGTTTTTGTACTAACCAGTTTGTTTGTTTGTTTGTATCTTGTTAGTTGAAACTGTCACAAAAGTATAGTATTTCTTAATTGTATGCAATCAAGAAATATTCCTAGGATTCACGTTTTCATACATATTTATCTTTGAGTTGCTGACATGTCGAATTTCCCATGTGGGTTTACAAAATCCTAGGTTTTGTCGACTCACCGGAGCTACCCAAAACAAAGAGACGTCTATTACCCATGCGAGTCAATTTATGAGTGATCCGTCCATTATTTGCTGCGCATCATAAAAAGTAGGGAGTGTATATCAGAGCTACGGTTGTGTAAAGCAATTTATCATATTTAAAGCAAAATCATTGTTTACATTTGTCTTATTAATATGTGCATGACCTGACAAAAGGCAGCACGTCATTCACAAATTTGGTAAAACAACTTGTTTAACCCACTGAAAACGGGCGCATACAAAAACTAATTGAGACTATTGGGTGGTAATGTTATCATGAACCAATGTGAGTCCATGGATTTTGTCTTGAATTTTTGATTTCATAGATTACACGGTATATTGCGCTCAAATTTTCGGATGAAATTCATATATATTTCACTCTACGGAGAGATATAAACTCAACAAATTGACTTCGCTCCCAATGTGTGGCTTCACAGCTCAGTTGGTCGAGTATCGCACCGGTATTGCGGAGGTCATGGGTTTGAATCCTGTTAAAGCCCTGATATTCTCAGGCTTCCTCTTTCCAATTGCTTAAATTGGAAAATTTACTGCGATGATCACTCTTCACTTTCATCTACAACCGCAACACAAATATGAATTTTATATATATTTCAGATTGTAGGAGGTTGGAAATCTACGCTGTTCAAGATTATTTGTGTTTATTTAACTGCCAGGAATGGTAACACACAAGTAACTGCTATTTTTCGGTCTCAATACAGAACATACATAGATTTCTACCGACCAGCCCCCAATATATTATATATAGCCTATCGAAGCAATTATTACTAGGATCATTTTGTCATGAAATAAATAGAAACGGGCACTCTAAAGTATGACGTGGCGGATCATTGCAACACCAGGCTAATTTATCAAAATCACTGGAACTGCAGTTGATGTCTAAAGAGAGCGTGAGGAATAGTCTGGATTGCACTCTATTCTGTGCACACCGTCCTCAACTATGGCACCCGTTGTTATGTCAATGTACCAGTTGTGTGTGGCAACATAAATAGTCTCTAAGGGGAATTAACAAAGGAGGTGTATGGCATACCTCATTATTGTTCACTGAGTAAAATGCATATCCGCTACAATCAACTATTCAAAGGTGTGACCTTATTTTACAAAAACAGTTGGTCTCCAGACCGTTACACTTCTCTGAGTAGAACAACAAGATGAAGCTGCACGAAATCGTCGATCTAGAACGAGGACCACGATTTGTGCTTATACAGTGATTACAAAGGTGCTACTTGCTTCCTGATCCACTTCATTGTGTCC
>BLAZ01000334.1:0-2500 GCA_014633955.1 Acropora tenuis | reverse complement strand
TAGCGTGCAAGGCCGACAGTGGGCGTAAATGAGTTAATTAGGCCTCCTACCACGAGGCTGCAAAGACGTAAACAATTTTATTAAGCAATTAATTGTGTAACATGAACGTAAACAAAGCTAACGAGCTTTGACAGAGAACAATAAGGTAATTCAGTGTAACCTTTGTGCCCTGAAGAAGCTGTGAAACGCGTGGGCGTATTAAAAGGTCTTGTGGCAAGAGCATTCTTCGTGCTATGTACGCTCGTGATACCCTGGGATATGTCCGTGGCAGGCATGTTGTAGTTTGAAATGTACTTTGGCTCAAAATGATTTCAAGCAGGTTAGAATGTTTCAAACTAGTTTGTTATCAACTGTCTAAAAAGGGCTTTAATTTTTTGGGGTGTGGTAAAGAAAATGGGGCCTGGATTTTTGAGGGGGTAAAAAGAATACAATAAAAACAAAAAAATTTTCTCTTTTATTATACCTCCCTTTAGTTCCTTCCCTGTACTTCCTCTTCTTCCAGTCTACCTAATAACCCCTAACATCTACACTTACCATAGTTTTTTTGTCTTTTTCCTGCCGGCGATGATTGATATCATCAATTACAGCTAGTTTCTGGACGCCACGGTTTTTTTTCAGGCTCGCACATACGCAATTAAAAGAGATTCGACTTGTAAATTTTCAGTCAATATGCAATTAATGGACTCCGATGGTGTTTGTGTAAACTCCGAGTACTTTTATCAAAAACTACAAGAGCTGAAGGAATCAACCAAATCGAAAACGAGTCAAACTATATTATATATAGACGATGAGTTTTATGATCAAGCAAAAACGTGGTTGAATTTGTCCAGAGAACAACGAAAATTGCTCGCAAGAAATGGACTCTTGATGCTGAAGAGAACATTGTCAATGGTGAGAAAAAATATGTTGTCCCGAAAAGACACTTGCACAGAATTCTATGAGAAGCACATTCTTCCACATGTCACCGTGGCAAAGATAAACCTGAGAAATACCTTCAAATGTCTTACAATGGAATTTCCCAGCACGTGGTAAGTTTATTCACCTCGCTCTGCAAACTACATCAACAACAAAGTCGCATAACAAGCCACTGCAAGAAAACAATTTCCACCCCAATTCAAGCCTCAGGTTTTCTTTGTCATGTGAAAATAGACTTGATTGACTTTCGTGAATTTCCTTATTATTGTTCCAAGCATCATAACTGGGTTCTTCATGCACAAAACCATTTTTCAAAGTACTCGTGGCTACTACCTCTTAAACACAGAGAAACTCAGGAAGTTGCCAGTAGTCTGCAATCACTATTTTGGATGTTTGGATTTCCAACAACCTTACATTCAGACAATGGCAAGGAATTCAAAAGTAAACTGATGACTGACTTTGTGCAAAACACAAAATCAAGCAAGTATTTGGTGCACCAAGAAATCCATCCACCCAAGGGCTTGTGGAACGGGCTAATCGAACAAGCAAAGAGGACATTTCTAATTGAATTAAAGAACTTGGCGTGCCACCAAACAAATGGTGTCTAAAGCTTGGAGAAGCAGCATATAAAAAAACATAACAATTCACAGGACAATTGCAAAAATTCCTCATGAGGTAGTGTTTGGATGCCTTCCAAGAAAAGAACTCAAAAGCCTAGAAGTTGGTGAAAAAGAAGATGCACAAGAAGCAGAAACAACCAATACAGAACATGAAATTAGCCAAGGACAGAAGAAAATATTGAGGAACAAACCATTCATATTCAACACACAAATTGAACCACAACCAGAAAAAGAACAAAAAAGAGAGCCACATGAAGAACCAGTGACAAGCAAAAACAAAAACACAGCAAAAATATAACAAAAAATGAAAGAAGCAAGACCCCCAAAACAAAACTTTAAACTTGATGATTATGTTACACTTAAAATAAATAGCGAAGACAAGGCAAACCCCCTTCATCCAAATGTATTGCTAGATAGGTCAAATTGAAGAACTTGAAAAAGACTATACAAAAATTAGCACAAAGTTTGGATTAATCTCAACTTATATTTCCACAAATAAGTAAAATAAAAAAGCCAAACATTTTATTTTATCACCCCAAGGAAATCACACTTACTAAAGCCTGTGAAATGGCTTCAGAGCAATAGCCATAGTTAAAACTATATACTGTAAATGGAACATTTTTTTCTATTTATAATATTCTTACATCAAAATTAATTTGGAAGGTAAATGGGTGGTTACTGGGGGAACAGATATGTGGAAAATGTAATCCAAACAGCAAAGAATGTAAATAGTGGTGGAGAGTTACATACATTAAAAGCAAGAACAGCACACTCATATTTCTGTAAATACCTTTTATTTTCAGATGTCATTCGATATATAATACACCCAAACCCTAACACTAACCCTAACCCTGACTATGTACGTTTAAAATTTTTTCATGGTAGTCTTTTGTTCGTAGGGACCAGGTAATGCGATTGACGCCCGTAAATTAATCCTTCCGGACTGATTTTCAAGCGGTATTCAG
>BLAZ01000333.1:514176-516676 GCA_014633955.1 Acropora tenuis | reverse complement strand
ACGCCTTGCGGGCCTTTTGTCATCAGAGACGTCGACGACAGTCAGAACGTCATCTAAAAATGTAACTTAGCTTCGCGTTTCTGCAATCACTTTGCAATTATTCAAAGTCATTACGCTTAAAAAATGTGTTCGAACTATCCTGGAATTAAATTGGAACCATGCAGCGCTTCTGAGATAAGAAGACGCAATTGAACATTTGTCATCATATGCTCATGTCCTCCACACAACTGCAAAACAAGTCATTTCACGTTGTGGAAAGAACAAAAACTTCTGACAAATGTACAAAAATGAAAAAATCACGAGCAACGCTTGCAAAACTGTTATTTTTAATTGTCAAATATGCAAATTTGGAACGTTCTTGCTGCCGTCGTCGCCCGAGGTCGCTTAAGCTTTCTACTATAAACACAGGACTCCCAAAAAACGAAATCGACGCGGTATGGACGGTTCTACTAAAAAAAAATGTAAACCATTTCAGTGTCCGTCCTAAGTGATTTTGTGAATAAAATACGGACGTATTACAAGTCAGCAGTTGTTTTTATAGTGTGCCGGTCTGTAAATTAACACAGGAGAATTGAAGACAGCCGAGCCATTGTTTCGCGCAATTCAGACTTGATCCACTGAAGCATGATTATTGCATTCACATATTTATTTTTGGTTCAATGATTGCGGTTAATAGGGCGTTTCTGAGTCTACTTCAGCCTGTATTTCAAGGCAAATCCATGTACGAAGTCTTTGTTAAGAATATTTAACAATTATTCCTCGAGCCCGAATGGGCTATGAGTCAGCATCCCATGAGGCCGAAGGCCGAATGGGCTATTGACTCAGAGGCCATGAGGGCCTACTAGTAGCTCAACCAATCAGAACGCAGCATTGATGATAGACCACTAGTTGAATTTTACTAACAGTCTTTATTCACATCGAAATCAGAACTGATTACCATAACAAAAATTTAACACTTAGTCTCCCTTTGAAAGATCGTACACCATTTGCTAAACGCAGTCAAACAACAAAAAACATCCTTAAAGTTTATGATGCACATTGTCTGCTCTGTTGGGAGGGAGAAGATAATTTTACCATTTGCCTGAAGATAATTTGGTACTGATTATGGAAATATACCCGCACACCCAAACACGAAGCTCTCTTGTACCCACCTCGTCGCTTCCAGGGTAGATATTGTTGATATAGAGCAAATTTGTCCACCAATATGTATCACATTCTTCATTTGTTTGATATTTAAACCAAATCGGACCCTCGCTTAAAAATCCCAAGAGCTTAGCATAAAACAGCAAAACGAACATATACGTTGGTGTCAACCTGTGAAAGAATTATGTTAGAATTGAGGTGAGGTTTTTTCTGTTCGCTATCTTAAAGAAAACCTTATAATTAGTTAACGATTCAATTCCACACCCCATCCACTCTCCATGTTACCGTGTGCCTAAATTTCACCGTTTAGGTGATATCTTGAATAACAAAGTATTTTGCCAAATAAACCGCCATGAACGTTTTGGCGTACTTCATTTTCCGTTCAAGTGAGGTTAGGGAAGGGGGTTTGCGGTACAAAGTGTTGAATTACCTGTAAAAACGATGAAAGTAGAATTGAAAAATCGGTAGCTTTCCATTGCTTTTTTCCATTCGACGAAGACAGATGTAGGCAACCAACAATCCACTGTTTTGAAGAGAAAATTCTTTTTAGTGTCGTAAATATTAAATCTTGAATTAACGGTAAGCATGATGACTAAACGACGGCTTGTTTCGTTGCCTCTTTGCAGTTGTTCTTCGCTTGCTTGTTTTCATAAACGAACGATAACGACGCAAATGAACCATATTTCTTTTCCGCGTCGTTTTTTATTTCCCCTTTTTTTTTTCTTTTGAAAATTAACTTTCACTACTGATCACAACTTAT
The DNA here is from genome assembly GCA_014633955.1 of Acropora tenuis. Taxonomy (NCBI): domain Eukaryota; kingdom Metazoa; phylum Cnidaria; class Anthozoa; order Scleractinia; family Acroporidae; genus Acropora; species Acropora tenuis. The sequence continues at coordinate 514,773 of BLAZ01000333.1, read as the reverse complement.
CTTTGACAATGAAGTAAAAATGAAAGCCTTTTTACTTTACATCAGAAGCGCTTTTGTTGACCCCCTCTTTCGAGCTACGGTCCGTTTAACTGTTCCTGTTTGTTTTATTACATACTGACCTCAAAACGAAAAATGTATCCACTGACAAAGTTGCATTCACGACGGCTTCTGCTGTGAACCTATTTACGAAAGTCGGTACTGTTACAACCTCATCACCTGCAATAATGAAGACATCAGAGAAATATATAATAATTAAATTCAACGTCAATTATGACACCAATTGCAAACTTACACAAATCATTCTTCTTCGGTGAAGACAAATAGCATTCGATCAACTTTTAATTTACTCACACAGTTTAGATGACTTATCTTGATTTTGCAAAAAAATAACTCAACGCCACTGCACGTTAACCTTGCAACAACTTGTATCCTAATCAAGCTTTAACTGACCAAAAGAATGGATACCTACGTGTCATAGCCGGTGTTCTGATAACAAGGTAGTAGAAACAATGTCCCAGTACGACCCACCACATGCTCAATACTCTCATCCCGTGGATGGACGTGATGCAGCCTGGGCGGATTTCTGTATCCATAATG
>BLAZ01000333.1:506676-509176 GCA_014633955.1 Acropora tenuis | reverse complement strand
GAAGAGAAATACCGAAAAGAAAAGAGAATCAAACACTCCGCTCACGAGAGAAGAGAAATATACTCAGCCACGAAACTGTCAAATACTTTTAATGTTAAAATCAAATGAAGATATGATACATTTCTTTCATACTTTTAATTTTCTCACATTTCTGAGATGGTCAGAACCCTTTCTTTATCTATTATAATCTGCAAGCAAGGCAGACAGAAACCGGAGAATGCTAACTCGATAAACACAAAGAAAACGTGTCCTCTCTAAATTTGTTTGAATGTCGGCAAAAATATCGGCTGAGCCATGAGAAATTTAATGTTCTCGGCTACTTAGAAGAAGTAAAACATTTCTGCTTTTCTCTCTCAATTTGCAGACACAAAATTCGTGCGCCAAACAAGACCCGTGTACGTGAAAAACAACTAACTGTGCACAAGCTTTGATATAAATTGCGGATAAGCGAGAGAGGAGTTTTTTGGGTAAAGGTTAAAAAAGAAATTAAATAGCGAGTACCAACGTGTACGAATGAAACCATGACAACGTGTAATTCAGTGAGGATCAAAGTACATCACAGGCTGACAAGCACAGACTCTGCTTGGAGATGTACTGTTCATGCATAAACAGTACATTTTGCAGGTGTTTTTGTTTTTCATAGAAGGACGTTGAAGGTCAGAGACTGGAAGAAGACTGGGCTAAGAAATTGCACGCATCGGCAAAACACCAAAAGCCGTTACTCATCCGGCCATTTGTCTCATTGTATTCAGTTTGCGCAACCAACATTTAAAAAAAACTGACTCCCGTAATTATCAACAGCAAGAGATTATGAAGAGGTAGCTCTTCATAATCTCTTGTCAACAGTCATTTCTCATAATTGATGCTACAGCAGTTGAAATTACTTTGTTCAACTTGTAGGTCACTTTTTGTTCTTAGCAAGCTCGGGTCGAAGTTCATTGGAGGCCGTCTGCGCGTTGTTGCATATACACTATAAGGCTTACACACATAAAACAAAAGCGCTTCACTTCGTCCGCAAAGCGAATTTCAAACACTGCCATCAATAACTTATCTTTTCCCCGCTTTCTTTGCCTCTGACAGTGGAACATTTCTTATTTCTCTCAATTTTTTCCTTTATCCTCGTTTATAACAACAAAAAATTTCACTTCGTTTTATCGGACTAACTGAAAATTAAAATATAAGAGACTAATTTTGCGCTTTTTTTGGTGTTATTAGACAACTTTCCATGATACAATTGCACCGGCATTTCATGCTATTGTTGCTGTCGATGTTGCTTTTTTTGCGAAATGAATTGAGGTGCGTGCAGCAGACCATTCAAAGTAAACGCCGTAGTTCATTAAATATGCAGATTTTTTTTTTCGTTGCTATTCCATGTCCACGTTCACGTTCCTAATGAAAAAAATATAAATCGTAAAGTGAACGGGGTTGTTTTTCGTTCAACTTTCACATGCGAAGGCAAATATTTCCCCTTGAAAACAATCTCTCGTCGCCGCCTTTGGGTGTGAGCCTGACCTAAGGCAATTTTAAAACAGTTGAAGCAGATTTCTTAAGTCCTCCCCAAACCGAGAGGATCTTACCTTCAATCCTTAATACGCTTACACCATAATGTTTGACGTTGAAACAACAACTTTCCTTGCAAGGGCGCACGTCTAATTTTATGACTACTTTCTTTTTCTTTTCACTGGTTCATGCTTTTTCTCCTGTCGATTTAATTTGTACAAATCATGTGACGATATTCTCCTGGGTATCGTCATATGATCTGTTTGGGAAACAAAAAGGGCTAACCGTGGTCATGTTAGATGACGCAGGGTACAAACTTCGTTTAGGGATTGGTCATGAATTACCGGGGGACGGGGGTGAACTAGACAAATTAATTCAATTTTATGAAAACTAGTTTTATGCGACCACCCACATATTACTGCAAAATAGTACATGACCCACTCAATTTTTCAAACAAAAAATGAAGTGATCCACTCTCACTAAATAAAGGTAAGATCCCATAAAACAAGCCTTGGTAAAATCAGTGTGTCCTGCTTATTCGCCATAACTATTACTGATAGTCCTCTGGAAGCGCAGCCAAGCAAAATAATGCAGGATTTGCGTTTAGTCCACTACTTTGGTAATACTAACAAAAGTTAACACATTGCTTAGCTTTACTAGGATATTGTCAAAATATCGCATGCCCTACCCCTTTTTACATACATAAGAACAGTGACCCACCCCCTTATTTTTCCTGCCCACCCTCCCCCCCGTAATCTATGACCAGTCGATTATCCGCAGGTACTGTAAACAAACTCAGAGCTGTATATTGTTTCATTCTGACAGTGACGACTCCTTAATGCATTGATAGAGGGAATAATTAGATCACAATTGTTGTGATTTGCCGTGCCTTACACTTTAAAGGTCAACCAATTATTTTGAAGATGTCATCGCGATGTTCTCAGGTGTCCAAAGTGCACAAAGAATTGGCAGTGAGTTAACGACGATAGCTGAGAGCATA
>BLAZ01000333.1:476676-479176 GCA_014633955.1 Acropora tenuis | reverse complement strand
GGCTGTATATTATAAACGCATGGTATTGAAAATCTGTCAAAATTATAATAATAATAATGATAAGTAGCATTCGGAATGAATGTGTGTGTAAGCTACCTTGCCTGACCGAGACCGCATCGTAACGGAGACACTGTTAATCTCATTGCAACCCGTTGGCCAGGTGGTCGGCTGAGTAACCACTCAATAAATTACCATTCTAGTTCTTGTTTCCCAAGTTTTCGCATACATAAGCAAATCTTTGAAACGCCAGCAGTTTCTAACGTCAACCCCCTCTTTTTCTTCCCTTCACATTTCTCAGCCAATAGGCGACATCTTTCAGCGTTCATACAACAGACATTTGATTCAGATTGAAATACAAGACCCTAAGAAGAGGAGGGTGTTGCCACCCATATACCACTATGGTCACACTCTTTTCTTTCATTTTCCTTAAATTTATTCTAATGTATCTTGCAATTGGCACTCAGTTTGGATTTTCCTATAGTAGCAATAACTTTAATTGATAACATGAACAGAACTCCAAACGAGAGCATCTTTTAATAACGTCACTCAATTTAACTCGACATCGGCCTAAGACTAGCATAGTTAATGTGTTATTAAGTTGTTCAGTTTTTACAGGGTTAGAGTTAGGTAACTCCGGTGATTTACATTATATATTGGAAAGATATTTCATCATTTGAGTTGACGAGATTAAGATTTAAATTTCTATTTTAAACCAGTAATTTGTGACATCAGTTTGGTCTAAAAAAAATGCAAATTTTCCTCTGAGAAGCGAAAGTTTTTTTCTAGAAATTATCCACCATCTATTAATTAAAGTATCTCATTTTAAGGCAAAGAAAATAAACTTTCTATACGAAACTTCACAAAATTCACAGATATTTTTTTAAAGAAATTATTGCTATGATTTATTTAAAAATTGGCTCATGGTTCGGGTGCATCCGTCGAATTACGCACACCAGAGGTTGTTAAGCACGAGAGAACGAGGCGACTGCTTAGCAACTTCCCAAGTGCAGGCATAACTCGACGGACGCAACATACCCATGAAACAATTGTTTTATGACACCAAGATAAATTTTGTCACATTTTATTTTTTTCCAAACTGATTGAAAGCTTATAGCCATTTATTTTAATGGCTCCTTTGTGTCATCAGATTATTGCGTTGCGCTCAGAAGGGGCGGCCAATTAGAAATCACTGGAGGTGGGGGGGGGGAGATTTCCCCATTCAAAAAACTTCCTGCAAGTAGACTGACGCAAAGTATGGTATAAAAAACGATTGGACAAGACGTTTTTATCTTTGACCGGGTAAACAACCCCGAAGATACGTACTATATTGTCCTCCAACTCCTCACGCTTTTCGCTTTTGTGTTTAACTGTAAAGAATGGTATCGACCAATAAGACGAAGCCGAGTTTCCTTGACAAGTGAGATAACGTAGCTCAAGGCACGAGGTGCGATACCTCAAGTAGATCATTTCTTTCTCGATAATCGTAATACTCGAACTTCGCGAAAGCAGTAATATAATTAAACTGTGGGAAGCTTTGCCAACCTTTAACAGTAAAAGAAGTTCTGTCGAAAAAAAAAACCTACAGAGCTTCTACGGCGAAAAAAAAAATACATGCAGACAAATTGGACTAAAAAAAATTTTACTTTCTCGGCCACCCGTGATTTCGAATGGTCCACCCCTGAGATTATGTAGCACGCTGAAGACGTTGCCAAATTGCGTGACTTTGCAGGCTATGTTACAAAATGCGAAACTTAGTAGCTACTTGCTATGTAAAACGGGCGTTTAGATTCCTACCGTACGGTAAAGGAGGATATTCCTTTTTGCGATGTGAGAAATACCACATTAAACAACCAACCAAAATGACTCCAAATACGATTCCAATCGATATGGGCACGAAAGCAACTTTGTAATGACCTAGAAGAAAAGAAGATGGTAAAACTGATTAAATCAATATTAATTCAGACTAAAAGCTTAGTAAAATACCTCAGGCGTCCAATTTGCGAATAGCTACTTCCAACGCTGAAAAATATGCCTAATTGGGATAATAATTAGACAGACGAAAAACAGGAAAATTCAAGGTCTAGACACTCACCTTGTTTGGACCTGTGCGAAGCTGGAAAAAAGAGAAAACGAAAACGTTGTAGCTGTCTTAATAGTTTTTGTTTTTGTTGTTTATGTGTGGGCTTTTTTTTCTTTTGACGCTCAGTGGAAAAGGCAAAGAAAACGAAGTTCCAGCTGTTCCATCATAACAATGTTGAAGAAATTCTTATTCACCGCTTGCATAAATGAACTGGCAATATGACCAGTGGAGGAAATTTTTAATTTGAATTTATGCCACAGGGATGCTGGACTCCGTGCCAAGGACAATAGGCTTCATCACCATGAGGCGAGATTGGTTTGCAATTTTCCGGTTTGGTTTTTTATCCTAAGAAATCACTCACCCGTCCTGGAGGAAGACGTTCCTGAAGCAAGAAAAATTAATCCGTACTTAAGGTTACTT
>BLAZ01000333.1:464176-466676 GCA_014633955.1 Acropora tenuis | reverse complement strand
AGAGTATATCTGCAACCTCCTGTAACAATTTCCATTGTCAGAGAACAAGTTAAAAGAGAGATCATGACAGATCGGTCGTATTTTCAAGAGTACAATCAAGTAGTGTATCAAGTTGACTCGTCAAAAATACATTCTACATAAAGACTCCACGAATGAGTGATTAACGGCAGATATGAAAACTTACCTTCCTTGGAAGGATGCGTAGTTCCTGAAACGGGAAAATAATTCTGCGTTAATTGCTGAAATGAAACTAAAAACAAGCAATAACAAATTCCTTATTCGAGATTATAGAGGGCATTCTTGTCTCGCACTGTGAAATAACAAGCTGAGCATACATAAGTGTACAGTGTTCTTCGCCAACATTCAGTGCAATCCAATTAACACTGTTTTCGTGCTAACAGCGTGCAAGATCCACTTGAGGAGGTTGTATCACGAGATGAGATATCTAGATTTCCGTTGTGCAAGAATACAGTTGCAATGAGCCCATAACCAAGACCGTGCGACTCTCATTCTACGGCTATGCCAAGGCGCATTTACAGACAAAACTAAGAATAACTTGGTCTGAATTGCAGTTGTACGTCATATCAACAAAGGAAGAGACTTACGTCGCGCATGCGCATTAATAAAAGCCAATTCGCTCCCCAAAGTATTCGAAACAGACTTTGAATGCGGGAAGAAAATATGTCGGCACCGGCGTAAGTGGAAGATTTTATTGGATTCCCTTTCAATCTCTTACGCGCTACGAGCGAAAGATATCGAAAACACAAGGATATCGTTAAGTAAGCCTGACCTATAAACTTCACGTTACCGAGTTATTTCATTCAGCATGGAGGCAAATAAGTCTTAGATCGGATATTTTGGAAACGCGGTGTATTTAGACATCTCGACGAATTATGAGAAGTTAATAAAATTTGCCTTGTTTCCAGTGGGCATTGTTGTTGTTGGCTATGAAAATCGCAATAAATTTATTCAGTCGTGTAATGAAGTATGTTGAAATGCTGGGATCAGTCTTTTTTTTTTTTAGTTAATTGCTTTAACAAATTTATACAAAAACGATCTTTTAGCGTCGCCCAAGAAAAATTTTCCGTTCCAAAACCAGTTCACTTCACCAGTGGTCTGGACCGTGACCATTTTGGGCAATTCATGTCGTGATGTAAAACCGGACAAAATTTTAGTAAGTTATTGCTATTTCTGGTCTAATTATAACCATTATAATTTTTTTCAAATTTATCGGTGTATTAACTGCTTTATTTTTCACTAATTATTGTGCAGAGTTGAAATCCGACAGTGAAATTGGACAGCTGGCTGAAATAGGATACTTGAAATCGGACAGCTACATCAGCCAATCATATTAAGCGCACTCAGCTTAATCCACCAATCACATAAATTATCACAATAACCATAGCTACAACCACTTACCCTACCAAGCTGGGGATTTTCCAAAACGGATGAATTTGTAACCTTAGACAGTGACTCTGCCAGTATTTGGTTTTGAAAGCTCTTTTCCAAATTAGGGAATGCATTTTTTTGAATGAATTGCAATGGTTATGATTAATTGGTGACCGGACTTTGTGTCCTCCACTTCGGCCTGTAATCATACTAGTGACAAATCGGACTCCCGCTACGCGGTCGTCCGATTATGTTAAACACTCGTATGATTATAGACCGAATTGGACTTCATTCAATCCTATAACCATTATAAATAAGACAACAAATCAAAAGAAGTTATGACTCACTCACCCATTTTAGGTGTACGCAGGCCTGAAATAGGGAAATCGCGAAGTTTTAGTTGTCTTGTTGAAATACTCGAAAAAGGAAGGGAAAGCAATAAAAAAAAGGCCCTTCTGTTTATCGGTCTTCAGTTTAGACCAAGAAAGACTCTAACCTGACCGGTGACTTATTTCAAGGGCAGCAGAAGTCATGTAATAAAAACTTATTGACTGGTCCCGAGGGGAACAGTGAATTTTGTTTCCCGAGAGTCTCAGTGACGAAGTCGAGGGAAACATTGAGATTCGAGGGAAACAAAATTCACTGTTTCCCAAGGGACCAGTCATTAAGTGATTTGTTATAAAGTAAAACAAAACAAAAGCAAATTTTGAAAAACGGGGTGAGATTCTTGCGACAACATCAGGCTACCTTCAACTGCACGCTCTGATCACGTGCAACAGCGGTCAACATTTCGCGGGTAAGAGTGAACTGTTTCCCGTTTGACGTCATAGTTTTCGCAATGTTGCCCGCTCATGGCGTTTGGCGAGAAACAGTTTCATTGTCAGATGTCATGTGACCATGAACTAGCCAATGAAGGGGCGCGCTGTAGCGGGAAAAACGCCAGTTATATAACAACGTAACTTCTAGCAGGGGTAGTTTCACCATTGTTATGCGTATCAGCAGAGATTGGTTGAAAACTGAACTCCGATAAAATTAAACATGTTGCTGCTAAAAGTTGCTGCTTTTGTGTGTGCGTGAGTGTGTGTCCAGATTACTAGGGAGCTTAAGCAAC
>BLAZ01000333.1:391173-393673 GCA_014633955.1 Acropora tenuis | reverse complement strand
AATGCTTGATCCTCCAAGCTGACAAGATTATCCCCCCGGACAAAGCACAAGACTGATACAGTACCTGTCCCAATGGCACGTCCAGCCAGGGGGGGCAGCAGATTCTTCATACTGCTTGAGCTGTGCATCTGCTTCGCAGAGCTTGTTTATAAAGTGACGACTGTCAAGCGCCCCTTCTCTCCAGTCACTAATTCTTGTCTGAAAATGAAAAAAAAAACCTTTAGTGCTGGGAAATTACATACAAAACCCAAAACAACCTGAACTGAAGTGAAACACAACATGGCGGTTTCTGTATGCCTAAAAACGCCTGCATCCCAGTCTACCATAATGATAATTATTAATATTATTATTAGTATTATCATCATGTTTTCCTGGACTACTGAAAGCACAATATGTACCCTTTGTCAGTTTTATCAAAGTTTTCCAAATTAAGAACGAATCGTCAATAAGCACATGATTTTTGTTGCAAGACCTTACCTCCATTTCAATAAAAAGAATCTTTAAACTGGACACATCTTTGCGAGAAATCTCTAAGAAATCCAGCTTGTTGGTGAGAACAGATGTTAACTCCATAATCTGTTGCTGTAAATGAACAAAAATATTCTTATTTAAAAAATACTGAGCTGAAATAAGATTTGATCGCACAAAGTATCTGACTACGTAACAATGATTCTTGTTGACTTTACCTTATATTCCGCCTCTTCAACATCATATTTTGGTGCCTTTTCCTCTATAAAAAAGTAAACATATCAAAAGGTTTGAAGTTTGGAGAAATAAACAGTCAGGAGACAGAGAATGGAAAGCTGCCTACTGGAGAGTTATCTACTGTAACTCCACGTGTACACTATCATGACCACTCATCTTTTCAGTTTACCATCACTTAGCTTTGATCATCTCACCTTTTTTTGAAACTGTTCTCTCAATGATTCACAGGTACACAAATTTAAATAAACTAAATAAAACTGGATGTACAGGGGTTTCCATAAGTTCTGAAGTAGGCAGCAGACCCTGTTAAGTAGGTGGCAGTAACACTTCAGGGGCTGGGTCATGCTCCCTTGAAAATTTGGGAATGTAGATGCCTGGAAATGCCATTTCCTGCATTCTGGCATCAAATTCAGTACTAAATATTGATTAACATTTTCACTCCCTTAAGCGCCACTGACACTTACTATAGCTTTGACTCAGTCTAATACCAGATGATTTTACTTGTCAATGGGGAGCCCCTCAGGAGTGAAGTGGTTAAGGAACAACAGTAACGACTCAAATGAAATTCAATATAGGAAGTAGGCAGCTACAGTATGATTGGCAAAGTAGGCAACAAGATTTCTCGGTTGCTGGCTTCTATTGAAACCCCTGGCTAAACAGATTTAGTTTCCTACCCATTATAAGTTTATCTTCCTTTTTCTCTCCTGTTTCTGAATTTTTTAGATGTTCAAATACTTCAGGGGGTAGAAGAGGTTTCTCTGATTCCGTTTCCTCGTCTTTTGCAACATTTCCCTGCTTCATTTCCTTGTCCTCCTCATCAGGCAAATCCATTTTTTTCTCTTTGACAACATCCTGCTTTCCATTCTCATATGTGTCTGTAAAAAATGTAACAAAAGAAAAAATAAATAACAAGAGGGTTAAAGAAGTAGTTCTACTTCAATAAATATATTTATTATTTCTATAAATGACAACTGAATTGTTTTGACATTGGCACTGAATTAAAAGAAATACCACAGAATGCACTTCTACTGACCTTCCAAAAGCTGAGTAGCAAAGTCATCATCCGAGTCATCAGACTCCGCTGCCAGAAGCTTGGGCCTTTTTGCTGGTATGTCATCATCAGCGAAAATCACATCAGACTTTCTTGTTGACGCCTCCTTCTTCTCCACGCAATCCCCTTGTTGCTCCTCCTCCTTGAAGTCAAGTAACTCACAGCCATCTATATCGTCATCAGTGTTTCCTTTTGAGTTGGCTTGTTTGTCGTCGTTTTCCAATGCATTAACTTGATTCTCCTCATTTTCCAATTCTAGGATAAAGTGAATGGTGAGGATTCTTTCCATCAAAAATTAATGGGATGCTTATAATAATTATGTTCATGTTGTCTGTATTTTCTTTTTCCCTCTGCTGCATTTATTCATCAAATATAACTTCTCAATCATTCTTGCCATGAACAACGCTGCGCGTGCAACATTTCGGGCTAAACTCACTCTGCCTTGTAGGGAAGATCAAAAAGCACTTACAAAGTTTTAACATTATGTACCGCAAAGACTAGTAGATAAGCCACACCTTTCGCCAAAAAGAATCACTAAAAATCGGGATTGCAGCTTATCTGAGAGATCATTTGGAAAAGGCATTGTAAATTTCTGTGAATTGACATTTTTATGGAAAAGTACCAGTCTTATCCTCTAAACACACAGCTATTAAGCTGCAAACATTCAGAACAACAATCACACTACAAACACACAAAATTCTATGAAAACTTTCTATGGAACAAAGAAATACCCATCAGCAAATA
>BLAZ01000333.1:348484-353484 GCA_014633955.1 Acropora tenuis | reverse complement strand
GGGTAAGAACCGCACTCGAAGCACTCAGAGAAGTAAATATGGCTGGTGCACACCTCTTTGCCAAAGGGGGAGACTTCTGAGAAGCGCAGGTAAACACCTGTCACTCATCAATTCAGATGGTTTATTTGTTTACTTCTGATTGGTTGGGAAAAGTGGCGGTACTTTTGTTTGAGCCAATCACGCGTTCGAATTAAAATACGCTAGAGCACCTATCATTTCGTGAGCTCTGACTCGAGAAATTCATTGTTTGGAGGAAGAAAATTATTCATTTAGTTACTAGATCTCGAATAATATAGGAGAGTTTAGAAATAGCTATTATCGAGTAAAGGGATAGTCGAGCTTCTGGGAGAAAAGAAAGAAAAATCAGCTGGACATTAAAAAACAAACAAACAAACAAATAAAAACGTATGTGACTGGGGCAAGAGCCAGAAGGCGCGTGCTATTGAAAATATGCTAATCCAGTTCCTGAAGTAAGAAGTACACTTCTTGATTCGTATGTGCCCGTGGGGTTTTATCTTAAGAGCACAGAAAGATAAATTTTGGATATTTGAAAGGCGGTTTTAGAGCGCAGAAGACTGGTCTTTGCTCTAAAATCGCAGAGACACGACTTCTGTGGAGGCTGGCACAGTAAAGCCCTTTCCTGTCTGAAGGTTGAACGAAACAGGATGCTTTGGGCACCTGTAAGACGACAGTATTGGTTCATTTGTAATAACTTATTTCAATAATTTACGTGAATGATGTAAACATTATTCGCGCCAATAATGTTTGAGTGGCCTTAATGGTTACTAACCAGAGTGAAGCCATCCATTAAAAACAGAATTGAGTTCTTAGGCAAATTTAAATGACTCGTTTGTTTCAAAGCGAAAACACGATGAAAGAATGACAGCTGGCCGGAGGGTTCAATTTTCTCTAGTTCGACTTAAAAGCAAACTCTTAGTATCGCACTGAAAACGAAACGTTAAGAGCCTGAGGTGTCATGAAATACTGGCGACGTCTGCCAATAGAGGCTGGATAGTTCACATCACCTTCCATTGAAAATCTCACGAACGTTTCAATCCACTTGAAGCAACGGCAGCAGCCGATAGTTGGTTTTCATAGGAACAAGACATTATGTATGCCTCATTAGTACATTCTCAGCCTTCAAGCGATGTCTCAGGTAAGGTGATTTTAAGTTTGTGTTGGTGATAGTGTTAGCGCTGCTTCACGTGAAATTCGGAATCAGCCGTGAATGCTATTCGGTCAGATAGAATGTTTTCCGCATGTATTGAAAGTTATTTTAAAAAACCACGACGACATAACGCTGGGAAAATGTAGTGTAGTTTTTTCCCCCGATCTAAGGAAATCTGGCGTTTGACTAATCCATAGTGCAATTTTTTATTATTATTTTTTTTTTTTGCGTAAAAAAACTTGTCTTCTCAAAATATTATCGAGATAAGCTGAAAAGAAAGACAACAATAGTAGATACGGTTCAATCACAAAAGGGAATTGTTATGGTAGGATTTTAATCCTATCACAGTTTTTGCGACTTTTTATGTATAAGTTAAGTCCATCTAGCGACATATTTTGAGGATTAAAGACAATTTATTTCAAAACTTTACAATTAAGCTTAATTACAAATGAGTAGCACCACAAATTAAGAAGAAATGCCACCGCTGTTTTTGTCGAATGCAATCTCCTTGGGTAGCCAGATCTGCTTTCATAGGTATGACAATGAAGAAAGCGCTTGAGGACGTGCATTCATCCATTAAGACTGAAAAAACTCTTTCAACTCAGGAAAAATACCTTGCTCTTTGTAGCAGTACAAGACGCTCGTTAATAATTCAATATCATTCGTAAAATGAAAAACTGCTAACTTTGATCGTTTGGATTGTTCTCAAGGACAGAGTTTTTATTTCGGCCCCACAATATTATACAATCTTAAAGTTTAATTTGTAAAAATTGCCTATGGCTAGGTCAGTAATAATGACACATCTGCTTGTGCCAGAGCTCTCCGTGTCACTGCGATTATAATTCGAATAACTTTAAGTCAATGGCAATAGAGGTGGACCAAAAAGGAAGACGATTTTCGCAAAGCCGATTCCCATAAACTCCTAATTTTTTTCACGACTTTTGTACAAAATCTCTCGATTTAATTGCGGACAATTTGTAAAAACAGGTTCATTTTCACGAAATAAGCTTATCAAGCTTGCCGATTTGTATCAACCGAGAGGTTGGCGACAAAACCTTTTTGTTTGGGGCACGATAAATTATGTACAAGTACATGACTGAGTTGCGATATTAAACCCTTAGTAAAGGACTGTATAATAATTACCTGGAGCGGGGGGGGGGGGGATTGAAAGATCAGAGGGAGAGCATAGGAGAAAATGAAAACAAGAGAGAGGGGAGGTTGGATATAAAGTTCGATACATACAGGGGGGGGGCATTATTTTTTCATTCCTTTTTGCAAACTGGAAAAGTAGTGGAAGAGTTATTAGAGTTCAAATATAAATTATAGCGTTTGGAATAGAACTTAATGCAAAAGTTATAAAGCGCTTTACAGTAAAAAAAAGAACATGTTGAATAAAACTTACAATACTAAGAAATAAAACATTGTCGAAAAAGATAAGTTTCCAAAGGTGACTTAAAGGTATTGGCACTAGAACTACTCTTATATAACTAGGAAGACTGTTCCATAACTTTGGGGCACAGTTACAGAACAAGACATGTTTCCGTACGTTTTCAGATTTGATGACGGAAAGTAAGCTGAATATTAGACGAAGACCTGAATCGCCTATTTAGTGTGTACATGTGCAGAAGATTACTAATATAACAAGGGGCTAAATTATTCAGAGCCTTAAAAGTTATTAAAGTAATTTAAAAGTAATACGATGTTCCAGAGCCACCAAATGCAGTTCATGGAGTAATCGTGTAATATGGTCATACTTTCCACCACCTAAAATTAGGCGGGTTGCAATATTCTGCAAAAGTTGTAATTTATTTCCGTAGATGGCAGCGCGGAAGACCAAACAGTAATGAATTACAGTTGTCGAGTCTTGAGGTAACAAAGGCGTCAACTAAAATCTTCGTACTGGTGCTCAGTACGTAAAAATACGATAACAGTGCGAATGTTTAAGTAACAGGACTTGCAAATATAAGTGATTTGGCACTCAAAGTTAAGAACGCAATCGAATGTGACACCAATGTCTCTGGCGTACTTCGATAAAATCGATATTACTCGATAATAATCGATTAATAAGTTTAAATCGATAATCACAAAATATTGAGGGATATGTATCGATTTCGCTCATGCTTGATGGTGTCATTCACAGACGACCGAAGGACACCAAGAGAAATCTGGATAAATCAAGAGAAATCAATCATTCAAAGCGCGATTGAAAGTAGTGTTGACAATTTGAGAAAGAGAGTGTTTCAGGGCATTAACATTACAACCTATTAAAGGTCGCACGGAATTGAATCGTGTGGCATGGCGTTCTGCCAGATTCTCATTGTTGATTGACAGTGAAATTTGGTTGCTTTCAGACTGTGATTAAGTCGTCATTCCGCGTGTCTGTTTGGTCGAAAGAGGTAAAAAAAACAATTAAAGGAAATTAAAGGGTTCTGTTGAATCGCCCACCGAGTGTACGTACCGCCGTGTAATGTACGTAGTGTTGTTTACGTTTCGATACTCTTCGATTGAAATCGATAGAATCGATGAAAATCGATAGTAACAGGAATGAGTATGATCGACTTTTATCGATTTTCGATATTTATCAATTGATTAATATTAATATCGTCGATTATTATAGACTTTTATCGCGAATCGAAATTATCGATATGTAACTTCCCGCGTACTAAGATGGAAGAATCACAAGACCATCATCAAGTGCAAGAGGAGGGCGCTCTAAAAGAGATCTGAATAGACCGTTTTACAGTTGCTTGTTTAGTTGCTTGGCTTTTAAATGAGAGTGTGGCTGGAGGTGACCTTGTTTTGATAGAAAACCTCCCTGCTTTTAATTTCCTATGTTAATGCTGTTCTCATGCTAATTAGTAGCAATTTACATTAGAAAATCAATGAGGTTTCCAGCAAAACATGGTCACCCCCAGCCTCAATTTCATTAAAAGGCCAGGCAACTAAACAGACTACTGCAAAATGGTCTATTGGGATCCAATAATCAATAACTCAGTTTTTTCACTATTCAACTTCAATTTAAATATGATATGGAACCTTCTGCCCAGGTTACAATAAATATATATATATATTTAAATCATTGCAACCGTCTGATGTGTCTTGCAGAGGTGGTAAAAAGCCCTTGAACCAAATGGTCTAATAAAATTGGGGCGAAAATTAAAGAGCACTGGCCCTACTCTTACCTAGGTATCTCTCCCCAAACCATCTTGCTTTTAAAAACGCATGACGTTGGAGACTGATTGCCGAATGTAGGAACAATAAGACGTTTTCTCTCTTTCTTTGCGTAAGATGTCAAATTTGTCACGTCGAGATTTCAACGAGAACTTTTCGGAAGGTAAGTTAGCATCGTAATTTCACTTTATTTTCTGTCTCATTCGAGAACTCTTTCGAGAGAGAGCGAGAGCTCTTCCAAGGCTTGGCCATTTATGGTGTTGCAATTTGTGAGCTGACTTAACGTATTTTGAAAGGAATTTTGTGTGCTGTCTAAGTTTTTTAGTAAATATGAACGAAATAGACCTTCTTCTCAGTTTACTTTTTTTCTTTCACTCGCACTAGCTTGAGTGCGTGTACCATGTGTTCGTGGATGATATGATTCAAATCAAATGCGACCAGTTTTAAGACCACTGCTGTGCGGAACGGCAGCTCCTCAAGACAATCACAAAGAAAAATACTGCACGTGCGACTTCAAAATGACAATAAACTGGCTGCACGTGCCACGAGGTGTCAAATTCCTTCTCACCAATATCCAATATTTCCTGATTTTTTTAGCATTCCTTAGCCGTTTCTTAAAAAATGTAAATATAACCGTAATGGAGAGTATTCAGGAGAAGTA
>BLAZ01000333.1:313484-315984 GCA_014633955.1 Acropora tenuis | reverse complement strand
CGCAGACTAAGCTGAATTTTCAGGGGCTGTTTAAGCAAGAAGTGAAAAAACATTCGTCGTAGTGATGCCAGAAAAGTTTCCACCTGGAACCCGGAGTCCTTGGAGACTTTTTTATAACCTTTTTTATGATTTTCCCATCTGAACTTTTCAAATTCACCGTTAATTGATCCCCTTAATGGGCACTGCTAGTACTGAATTTTTAAGTTTGGTTTTTTGTTTACGTTTTCTTGTATTGATATGAAGGAATTATGCAGGAAGTTAGGGTTCACATTATTAATTGGAGCCGACTCTTGGGCCCCACAACACCTCAGAGGCTTTTTGCAAACATGATATAGAGCAAAGGCTTCTATCAGGTGGTCATGTCTATGCGCAGTTTTCCTGAGCCTCTAAGGTGACTTGGGACACGTGGAAATATACACCTTGATTCTGTTCTAAGAAAACACGATTTCCATAAGTTTTGACGTAGCTCCAAGCGAAAAAGGTCATGAAGTGTGAAGTTATCTTCTTGAATAACAAGTTCTACTCTAGCATGATTTCATTGTTTGTTCAATTCCAATGTGAAAAAGAAAGCGAATCGAGTAGAGCTTAAGTTTCTGTATCATATTCTCTGAAAACGTTTGTTTTAAGTTTTAATGTTTTACTTAAAAGAAATGTAATCATTTTTGAACTTATGGAAATGTACAGTATAGAGAACTGAAAAGTTGTGTGGTTGTATATTGCCCTGATCAAAAGGCCTTGGAAGTTAGTTCGGGCTTACACTGGCGAGAAGATGGGGGACCATTAAGCTCCCCGACCTTGCTGGGTGAAATTGGCTGAACAGTGTTTTCGTTCGAGGGGAATGGAACTACCAAGATGCGCACTGGCAAAATGGCCTTTCGTTAACTATGGGTTGAGTTTAATGGAGTAAACCGAGCCACTCGGATTTTCTCTCCTCTTCACTCAAAAACCACCACGGAGTGAAGAGACTGAAAGAGAGATTCCGCCACAATTCTCGTTATTTATGTCCGAAGTCATATGGTAATTCCATAGCAAAAGCATGAATACCTCTTTCGAAAGCTATCGAGATGTTTTTATGCCATTTTGCTCTTTCCCCGCACCAATAGAAAGCGCAAGCAACTGTTTTGATTCACTGACGGAAACCGTAGTTTCTCCCCTAGTTAAACTATTCGTCTTTCCTTGTGAAAAGACAATAGGGAGCTTTAGCACGCGACGTTTTTGAGCGACGGAAATGAGCTGTTTTCCTATTTAACTTGTCTTCACATTATCACATTTATGTTCCTAAATATCTTCTCTAGAACACACGATTACTTTGAAAATCCGAGTGAGACCACTGTCGTAACATGCGAAATGTTTATTTCCGGTCTGCGGCTCAAAAACGTCAATTGATGTCAGTGTGAAGACCTGTTCCGTAGGAAGTCAGCTCACTTCCGGCTGCCGTCCGTCGGTTAAAAGCGTCCCCAATGGAGGGCTGAAGCAAGCGTCGTTTTTGAGCCACGGTTGGAAACCGGAAGCGAACATTTCGCATGCCAGGACAGGGGTGTCTCCCAGATTTTAAAACCAATGGTCTCTGCTAGTGGAAAGGTAATTATCAATATGATTGTTGTGGTGTGAAAACAAGTTGCAGTAGTCTCTCTGGCAGCCGTTTTTAGTCTCATCACGCAACGCTCCTCCGAGGAGCGTTGCGTGACGAGACTGAAGTTGGAAAACCGCCCTCTTCCAGTTGCCATCCGTGGCTCCCCACCCTAACGCCACTGTTCTAAGGGCATAAACTTAAGATTAAAATTAAGTAGTTGTGTTTATGACTTTTATTTTATTTTCAAGCAGAATTTATTTTAAATTATGCCAACATAACAACGCGCAAAATTATTTTTACAAAATGGTCAGTGTGAACTTTTATGGGACTTCCGCTTCCGGTTGAGTAAAGCCAGGCTACCAATGTGTCAGTACCAAGGCCGGGTTACCAATGCCACACATCGGTGAGTTTGTTATAACGTGGTGTTTTCCAAATGTATGGTGTATTTTTGGGAGTAATTTTTTATTGTTTATGGTGATATTTGCAATACTCGCACAGGATGACAAGTAATAATTATTTTGACCAACTTACGAGAATTGAAGGAAGAAAATCACTGACAGAACTTAGCGACCGGAAGCAAAAGAACAACATGGAGACAGCCTCACGTAAAGGTTAGAAGAAATTTTAAATGTAATAGCGGGTCCGGGAATGCTACAGCTACGCAATTGGTTTCGAATGCTCAGAAATCCTTCATTTTTACGATTTCCTCTGTAAACAAAGAAATGAAAGAAATTTTGCAATTTAGTATTTTCACAATAGCAAAGATATCGATGACGTTACCTATTGACATAGTGCTTACCTGTCAATTCTCCCAGGAGTCTCTAAAGCCCGGTTTACACGACAACTTTTTAGCCACGGTACCTGTTTGAATTTAGCCCCTGTGCCTAAAATTTTCGGCCTGGCACCCTCCATTTTTGTCGTGTAAAT
>BLAZ01000333.1:231386-233886 GCA_014633955.1 Acropora tenuis | reverse complement strand
GCGTGTCTTGTGTCATCGGAGTCTAGCAATACGCTTGTATTTCGCCCCATCTGATTTTTTTGCCGAAATTAGGCTTACTAAATTATTTTCCCCGGCAATGCCGGCTGGCGGTCAGCGGCTTTGCCGGCGAAAATAATGTCTTGAGCCTGCTCGCAGGCTACGAAATTTGAGACCTCTTACAGTCTATCCAAACGGTTGATTATATTGAATGAAGCGCTTCTTGTGTTCGTTCGACTTCTATGTAAATTCCAAGCATATTTTACATTTCATCACAACAATATTTTTGGGTAGAGGTACCCTAATGGTCTGCCCGTCTCCGCTTTGGAGCAATTTCTTTCCAACCCACCCTCCTCTAAAAAATTCCTGTATCTGCGCATAAAACTTCCAGTCTTCACCTTTTCTCTTCATCACTAACGAGTGGTTGGGCATCTGGACATACTTTAAAGCAACAGCATCTTGTTGCAGCAAATAGTCCTCCATCGTCTTTTCCGATATAATCATCGCGATAAAAGAACCCTTCTTTCCTGTTAAGGAAAATGAGAGAGCTTTAGATCTTAGGACGAGAACAAAGAAGGCAAGTAAGACAAGAGTTTGTTTGCTTGGTCATAGTCCACATGCGTAGTTGTCCGTGACGTGTAACGCAGTCGGGAAATTTGAGGAAATGTAATCACGTGAACAAGGTTTTGTACTTTAAACTCATCAAAAATCGTTGAGACGTCTTCTTCGTGAAGTGTGTTATCCATACAAAGCATGATTGCGGTCGTAACACGAATTTTTACGTGAAAACATGTGAAAGCCAGGGCAAAGAATACGAAAGTGGTTGTTTTCAATCTAAAGTAACAAATAACTTGAGCACGAATTGACGAGGACGAAAACTACTATAAGACCTCTCGCGGACAAAACTTGCACTCATCTTTTTTTCTCGTTCTCGGATCTCCAATACAAAATTAGGTCCCAGTTGTTCACTGAGTGGATAGCAATAGCCATTAGATAAATCACTGATCACTGGATGATTCACTTTCAACCGGACAATAGGCCTCTTGCAACAACCGATCACTGGTTCAGGTCTCTTTGTTTTAATGTCCCAGTGCAGGAATAATAATGAGCTTGCCCACCAACATGTACCATGTGATCGTTTGTTGCAAAAGGCCTATTCAGTCGTTATGTTTTTTTAATCTTTGATCCGCTGAAAACTGGGCCGGGCTCGGTAAGAATAGAGCAAGACGGTTTATAGAGTGTGTTCACATGACGTCACGGCGGTCATGTTGGAGGAGTAAACAAAGACACCGCGGCCATCTTGGAGGAGTGAAATATTCTTTTGGGGATTTAACTCTATTCTTATGCAAATCCCTCCTTTTGTTTCATTATGCAAATATGGCTTCTGGTCACATGAGCGAACACACTCTATAAGTTTACTACGCTACTGTTGAAAAAGAACGAATTGGCTGCCGATATTGCGCTTCAGCCTTATTTGATCCCGGAAATACATGTACCATTGCATAAACATCCTGCCATATTGGACGTTGATTGCCGCGCAGCTGGTACAAATGACGAGACGGCAGCTATTTTTTTCCTTACCTTTCAACAAACGAAAACCTATGTTTCTGAAAATTCATAGTGTCTATCGCAACCGGAATCAAATCGTAATTGGAAGCGAAGGTAAGGTATGACAATCAAGTTTTCATTTTACAGGAGCATTCTGTCGTTGCTGCACATGAGTTGCTCGGCAATTTATAATTTAGTTTAGGTATCAGTTTATGTCCCCAACAAATAATATTTCCTCAAACGCAGCCGTATGTCCGGTTGTCGTTTCTCTCCCAGGCTACTCGAATACATGCTGACAAAATAATAGTCATTATCGAGTGCAGAGACCATTAGCGTGTAATAAGCATCTTAAACTACTTACTCTTCTTCGTTCCCATGAGAATAAACACCGTGACCGTGTTTCCTGTTCCATTGCCATTCTCCAACATAAATATCGCCATTTTCATAGAAATATGTTCCTTCTCCATGTTTGAAGCCAAGAAAACGTTGTCCATCATAATCATCGTAATCGTAATCATCGGTCTCGGTGGAGACACAAAGACCCATGATTTATGTCTTCCAATACACTTTTATAATGAGGTCCTCGTTTTGATAAAGGCAAGGAGATGTCGCGACTCAACCAAAGGACCAAAATAAGTAATGTTATTGATGTCCACGTTTCATTCCCTTACACGGAAATGTTCAAACGAAAAAATGCATCTTGCGTGATTCCGATTGTCTCTTCAGTCACACAATCATTCTCGTCCCCAGAGCCCATAGTTTCTCATAGCTGGCGGGGAGCGGCAGGATAAGTTCTGTACAGCGCCGCAAATGATCCCCAGACCGGAAATGATCCCGAACCGCAAATGATCCCCGATGTGGACCGCAAATGATCCCCACCGGAAAATAACGAATGGCATGGATTTTGGTTTCTCAGATTTTTTTAAAATTTGTTTTTCTTTCTTTATTTTTTTTT
>BLAZ01000333.1:169043-171543 GCA_014633955.1 Acropora tenuis | reverse complement strand
GTGTGTCACAGTAAAAATATGCTGAGCTCTACCATGATAGCTTCGCTTTTTTTTTCTAAGACGCGTGTCTGCTACTTACATACGTTCATGAACTACTAAGTAAGCGACCTTGATTGAAAATGATCATGGAGTCCTGAGAAGGACTGTTGTTGGCAACTGACCTTTTGGCAACCAGTGCGGAAGCCATCTTCGGAGTCTAGACCTTCTCAGGACTCCATGTTACTCGTGGCCTCAAACCATTTTCTTAAATTCGCGACGCAGCAAATAAAAAAGCGAGAAACGTTGATGAAACAACAAAGCGAACTCGTAGAATGATGGTATAAGCAGGGGCATATTTAAACTTTGATGTGAGTGCGATTTTGTCTTCAGATGATAACAGCTGTTCAGAGGAAAGCGTTAAGCGACGAGGATGTGAGAACAAACCAGCAATTTGCCAAGCTCTTCGAAGACACCATCAAAGTATGTTTGCTAGTTGGCATTGAATTTTTCGCGCTACACCCGCAGGTTTTGTCCCGTTCCCACAGTAATCGCCCTAATATGTTGCATGATTCGGGACTGCATGTGTACTGGCGAACCCGAAGCTACAAAACTCGGGAATCAATCCCTCTGAACACTGCGCCAACCCTACTGTTTCTCATGGAAAGTCGTTCAATGTATTTTACGTTCTTTGTTTGTTTGTTTGTTCGTTGGGTTAAAAGTGAAACACCAAATCCGTCAGCTTTGAATGAGCTTTGTGTGTATCAGAACAAAATTTGCCCTCTTCCGTATTTGCAATCGTTGTAAATGGCCCTTGAATATTGTATTGAATTGATTTTCAGAGTTTCTGGTTCAAGCTTCGCAACCTGTCTCCGTGTTGTCTTTCAAACGTTCATTTCGATATTGAAATACCAGAAGATGACAATATCCAGGTAGCAGCTGAATTTTGTTTTTGCAACAAGCCGTTAAGTAATGCATTTGCCAATATGAACGGGAAACGTGTAGGCGGATGAGAAAAGGCGAACGGTAACAAGCTGTCGTAAACTGAGTTGTTTGTCTTATTCACGGCAAATAAATATGGTCGACTAGCCCGTAGCAAAAGAGGGGGGGTCTCTGGGGTGCCAGTTATCACCCCCACCCCCACCCCCCAATTTGACTTTCAGTGAAGATGACATGCTTGTCGAAAGGTCCTTTACCACCAGCAACAGTCCACTCACCCGAACGACCATATTTCTTCAAGATACCCTTGTGAGATGAAATCTTAGCTGCGCTGTCGAGGACACTTCGTGAAGAAAGCTTCATTTGAGACAAACAAAAAAAATTGTGAGAAATGCCCTGGACCTTGCATTGTTATCAGGAGGGAGTTCTTGGTGTTTGAAAAGAGTTTTTATTGATATGGTTAGGTTTCTGTGACGGGTGTTGCAGTGTGTGTTGAGGAAAGACAGCGAGATGAGGGAAGTACATCCAAGACAAAAAAAAATCTCTGGGACAGATGTATGTGTATTTTATTAGCAATGTTTTTAAGTCTTTACAGCTCTAGCTTGCATGGCTGGCGGTTTCGTAGAGAACGCACAAGCGAGCGGCGGAGCTGCAGGGAAATTCTGCGCTCGCTTGCTGGCTTGTCGGCGCTTTGCAAAACAGACATTAAACCACCAGCTATAGACCGTATTGATAGACGCTGGCCAGTAGTTATCATAATTACATTATTTTTTTATTTGTTTTGTTTTTCACTGATTATACATACCAGCCTCGATCTCGAGCTGAAATTCTTTTGAATTTTAATTTCTCCTTGCTAACGAAGCTGGTCGCCATTGATGAATACGCTATCACCGTGCTTTTCTTCAAGTAAGGAGGTTTTTTTTGTCTTCATGTCGGCCGAGTTGTGTGGCAGGACACATTCTCCCTCCTGCTAGTTTTGGTCCTCAACTAACTTTTGTCTGTTAGAATTACGTGTTTTAAGTTTCTTGCATACTTAGGCGAAAACAAGTGCTCAGTTAATCATACCTGTCCAATACTGCGACATAATGAGATTCATGGTACTTCACAATAGACATCACAAAGTGTCACAAAACTGTTACTATTTTTGTTAAGGATTAGGGCTAGGGGACACTTTGTGATGTCTATTACAAAGACTCATGAATCTCATTATGTCGGAGTATTGGACAACCCTCCAGTTAATTGGGGAAACTGTTGAGCAAATAATTTGATGTTGATGCCTACGATGAAGGCACCTGGGCTACATTGGGGAAGGGCGAGTGCTGTTACCACTCCGCCAACCCTGCTCCCATCGTGAATGCGGTATTATCAAAAACAAAAATTGGGTATTGTCAAACACATTATTGCAGTGTCGTCAAACACATTAATTCGTCATTGTCAAACACATTAATTCGTCATTGTCAAACACATTAACACAGTATTGTCAAACACAGGGTTTCAAAAAGCCCTTCCCTCCCCGCTATTCCTTTTCGAATATTTGATTTTGCTAAATAAGTTTTCGCTTATTTAGCAAACCTGTATGACTTTT
>BLAZ01000333.1:143384-145884 GCA_014633955.1 Acropora tenuis | reverse complement strand
TAGTAGAGCAAAGAATAAGCGGCAAAAAGGCCGCAAAAAATTAGTCTGTTACGTACCAGGCATACGTCATAGTCCGACAGACATAGCACTGTGCCTCACGGGAAAACTTGTTAAAGCTCTTCATTCCTCGCAGCAAAGCCACTAGATTGTTGACTTCAGTCTCGCTTCGATTCTCGGGGTCCTTTTCGCATGTCATGCGAGCCCACAACGGGAAATGAAGCTACCAATGAGACCAAACAGTTTACGGTGAAAACGATTGCAATGGAGGGTGGAATAACTTGAGTTACGAATGAAGACATTCATTTTCCTCAAAAATGTATTAAATACTGACTTCGTCGACCAATGCTGTCACCATAACTGTACTACATTTTTTCCCTTTTTCAGTTCCATCCCTAATTGGTCGTGCTTAAGCTCGGTGTTTTGCAAAATTTTGGAAACCCGGTGTGGAAATGTCACTATCTCAGTAAATCGTATTCTCCCGCAAAGGTTTCTGAGTTGCTTACCCATGTGCTTGCAACATTCGGCATGTTGAATTATTTAACATAAATTGTTCGTCTAAAGTACATTTTTTCGAGTCGTCGGACTTTCTGGACCCTGTATACTACAGAACAAGAAGAACACATTTTACCGTATTTTCCCTGGAGAAGAGGTGCTTGTTGAAAGCAACTGGGAGTTCTCTCATAAGAGTTGGACTGTTTTTGTAATCAGGCAACATGTCCCTGATGTAGTACAAATCATACTGTCGCGTTTTGTCCTGATCTGCGTATTTCCTTACGCTAAGATAAAGTGACGTAAAGGTTCGAACGAGGAAAGCGACGCGGCGAAACCTGACAAGCGCCTAAGTAAACAAGAATGAAAAATGAACATTTAAGTATTTGTTTACTCAAATGAACGAAGTTCGAGAAGAATGTTTACAATTCAAATAATAGCGTGGATCAAAGTGCAATTTCGCTTCATTAGCAGTATTTGTTATGGTTGAAAATTCAGTTGGTAGAACATTATGATATAGTGCGTGAAGTCGCGGGATCGGAAAGGAGCCACTCTTATGGCTTTGAAATGAACAGAGAGAAAAGAGGTTTCTTTGAATTACATCTGCAAATGATTTACCACTAAAAGGCGACAACCGCAGCCAGGACGTCATCAGTGAATATGCAGCTTCGCCCCTCTGTATTCACCTCTCGATTACTCTAAGTTGTTTGGCTTGCAAATTGTGTACTTGCTAAACCATAATTAAATTGGCGTGAGCGGCTTGGAGAAAGGGAGATTTTGAAAAGAGTGCTTTAATCGTCCACTCGACTGGAAAGCAGGCTATCTCATGTCGAGGAAAGGACGAGAAAGGCTGAGAAACGCACGCAAAACATGCAAATATACCCTTTTTCATGAAACTTTGTGACTTTCTTGTCGTCGTTGTGTGGTTGCTTAGAGCTTCCTCATATCTTCTCAGATAAGAACTCGGACTTTTATCATACGCTCTATCTCACATCCCCTCGTTATTGTTAGCTCAGTATTGGTGTGAGGCATTAAAGAACCCGGCCATGGTTGTTCGCGAAGGGGAGGGAATGGTATTCGTTGTATCTCTGCCAGCATTTGGTTAGCCTGAGTGGATTAAAGGCGACCATAAAACAAAAACACAGCTGGCGTTGTCTAAGTTCAGTGAGCCGCAGAAAAAGCTGCTAGTATAAAAGACAACAAGCCTCTTTTTCGCCGATGTCTAGATTCCGAATTCCTGGCGGCAAGAATGCCGACTTTCTGGATAGGAACCAGCAAACAGCGGATGTAGTTTTGGTTCTGATCTCCGGGTGCAAGAGCAGAGGCGCATTTTTTAGGGTCACGCGGATGAGTACTATATTTAGACACCTCAATTAAGGTCTTCACGCGATCGCGTTTAGAGTTGTTGTTTCGCTCTGTTGTAAATCGACTTGTTTACTTTACTATTTTATCTCCCAAGGCAAAGATAAATGGAATATCTTACCAATTTTCTGTTCTTTTCTTTTTCCTCTTTGTTCATCGAAGTTATCATTCCCATGAAGAAACTCTGGCTAAATGGTCTGCCCTTTCCGCGACAATCTTTTTTATATTGCCATTTGCTTGCCTCCTCCACGTTGAGAGAACGTTGTATGCTCTGAGAACTAAAATAACTTGATCGTCTCGGAGAAGAGGGACTAGAAGTCTTCCTAGTGGTGTTCGCTGAGCGAAGCTGTTTTGTCTTCCATTCTTCGATATTACTACTCGTGCCACCAAACGAACTCGCACGATTTCGTCTTTTTGGAAGTTCCAATTGTTCTTTCGAAGAGCTTGACGAGGATCTTGTAAACAGCAAACTTGTCGTGCTTGACGATATTGATGGGTCTTGCGGTTTATATTTTACGTCGAGCTCCTTTTCATTGTTATTTGACAAAAGACTCTGTGAGGACGTAGTTCTTCTAAGCAAACGTTCCCTTGTTGGTTTTGGCCTTTCCCGCCTTTGTTTAACTTTTTCGTAGTCCTCTACTATCAAAGC
>BLAZ01000333.1:86373-88873 GCA_014633955.1 Acropora tenuis | reverse complement strand
GCTTCAACTACATGTAGTTGAAGCACCCGGTAACCCTTCAATGATAGGATGTAAACAAGCACAGGATCTCGGAATAATAACCATGAATGTTAACGATCTTAACTCGACTCCGACTTCAAGAGCGCAACAAGCCGCAAACAATGGTGAACTGTCAAAATTAATCGTTCAACAAGACTTCAAACACTGCTTTGACAAAATTGGTAGATTCCCAGGGGACAAGTACCACATCTAACGCGTTGAAAACCCTAATTCAGTTATCCACCCACCACGAACAGTACCAGTCCACAAAGCTGAGGTGGATAACATCATTCAAAACGACATCATCACCGAAGTAACCGAACCAACCGAATGGGTAAACTCTTTAGTCTGCATTGTTAGCAAAACCAAAAACGGAAAACAGAAAGTACGTCTATGCCTAGATCCCAAAGCACAATGAAGCATTCATGAGCATGCTTGAAGCAACAAGGAAGAACAATGTAGGCCTCAACTCAACAAAGCTTCAATTCAAACAATAAAGTGTTAGTTTCTTTGGGCATACCATAATACCAGAAGGAATCCAGGGATCCAACGACAAACTGGAGCCGATAAGGAACATTCAAACTCCAACCAACGCAAAGGACCTACTCAGAATGATCTCTTACCTCAACCGACATTCAACAAAGCTAGCACAACTAACATCACCCCTTACAGATCTCATTAAGAAGAACGCGCACTTTAAATGGGAAGAGCAACATCAAACCGCACTTAACAAGATCAAGGAAGAACTTTGCTCAGTTCCGGTTACGTCATACTATGACCCAAACCCAGGCACAGTCACTGTCCTTCAATGCGACGCGAGTCAAGGAGGATTAGGCGAATGGATCCGACAGGTAGACTTGGACAACAACGAAAGGACCATCGCAATGTTCTCACAAACACTCATAGACACCGAAAAGAGATACTCTAACATCGAACCTGAATGTCTGGCCGTGGCATATGGTCTTGAGAAGTTCGAATTCTACTTGCTGGGACGTACAACCATCATAGAGACTGATCACTCACCACTCGAACAGATATTCAAGAAAAAAAATCAGAGACGCCCCTGGAAGATTACAAAGACTCCTGCTGAGATGCTTGCGATTCGACGCTAAGGTGAAATACAAACCAGGAAAGATGATTCCTGTGGCAGACGCACTATCAAGAGTCAACAAATCACAACAAATCAAAGGCAACACAGCTCACTTTGTTACAGACACACCCTGCCCTATCGACATCAACGCAGTGAAGTCCGCATCGGCGCTGGGCCTGACCATGATCAAGCTAAAGGACACCATCTACAGAGGATGGCCTGCCCACAGGAAAGAGTGCCCACCTGAAGAACTAGACTACTGGAACTTCAGATGCGATATAGTATTAGGAGATGGCCTAATCCTTAAAAGCGACAGAATCCTCATCCCAAAGCAACTAAGGAGGCAAGTACTAGATGTAATCCATCTTGCACACCAAGGAGAAACGAAGTGCATTCTTCTAACAAGAGCAACAGTCTTCTGACCAGGGATCAACAATGACATGAGGGAAATGGTAAAGGGCTGCGAGACCTGCAACAAGCATCTGCCAGCACAACCGAAATTGCCAATACTGCAACCAGAACTTAATTCCTATTAGACTATGGGAAAAGCTAGGAACTGACATATTTGAATTCAACTCGTCCAAGTACCTAATGCGCGTAGATTACTTCTCAAGGTTCCAAGTTATACGACTTATTAGCAACATGACAGCTAACACCATATGCAGCCACTTCACCCAAATATTGTCAGAGTATGGGCTACCATCGCATTTCCATGCAGATTTTGGTACCCTGTGCGTAAGCAAGGAATTTCCCAAGATGCACGAAAACAGCGGAATCAAGCTGACTTTCAGCTCCCCATATCACCACCAGGCATATAGTGTCGCAAAAAGAGCCACAGGAATGTGTAAATCCATGTGGAAGAAGGCACTGGATGAGAAGAAATGCCCCTATTCAGCGATGTGGATGTACAGAACCACACCCCTATCACACAATATGCCATCACCGTATGAGCTGATGTATGGACGCAAGCCTAGAATACTGATACCAAGTAGCAACCACGTACTACAATCAACTCATGCGGACAACCTCGACCACAGAACCAACTATACCAGGATATACCAGGAGGAACAAGCCGAGTACTAAAACAGAAAAGCAAGTCAAACTGACAGGCGACCTCTGCACGCCAACAAACTTGTGTACGTGTACAACACCCACACAAGGACAAGGGGCAAGAACGTAAATGGTAGAAAAGGATGGAAAGTTGTACCAAAGGACTAGAGAACATCTGAGACCAAGACCTGTTCATCAAGAAACATCAGATAGAAAACTGCATCCAATGCCTACATTTACCTTAGAGCCAAACCAGTTCCCAAATCTACAAATTAGGCCATCAACCCAAATGACTCCAGAGCCAGTAAAATCAGGGTAAAGCTGGTGAACACCTGAACCCAT
>BLAZ01000332.1:994847-1007489 GCA_014633955.1 Acropora tenuis | reverse complement strand
ATATATATATATATATATATATATATATATATATATATATATATAAACTTAAACTTATATTTTCAACAGACATACCGTACGTATTACCTACAATGGCGTCGAGAACATGAAGTCCTTTTTAGACAAGCACAATAAAATCATTCTAAGAAAACACGCCAACAGAATAAATAAAGACGACGAAAAACTCTGCAACTGCCAGTGAGAACTGCCCATCTGACGGGAAATGCTTGACAAAGAGCGCAGTTTATAAAGCTGAAGTCACATCAACGGACGATAACGCTAAACAAACATACATCGGAGTAACTTCCAACGACTTTAAGACAAGATACATAAATCATTCAAAATCTCTAGGCAACGAAAAGTACAAGCACGAAACGGAGTTATCCAAACACGTTTAAAATATAAAAAGGGAAAATCGGCACTTTTCGATCAGATGGGCCATCGAAGAAGGTAAAGACCCTTATTTAATGAGGGTGACATGTAACAGAACTAGACTGATAAACTTTTGCCGTCAATGCTCCTTTTCACGAGCTACAGCTACATGGAACAAAGGAAAGTCGAAACAGACGTTGATCGAATGACGGGGATCGAACTGGCGACCCTCTAGCTCAGAAGGCCGCGCACCAACCGACTGTAACTTCAATCGTCAAACAAATACCTGCCAGCAGAAACGGGAAACGAAACAGCACTCCTCCTAGAGGAAAAGCTAATGATTATGGGCCTGATTACATAAGCCGGGTCTAACTCCCAAGAGGATGACAGTTGATAGGGGTGCTTAAGCAAACTCAAGCAAACTTTATTATACACATACATATATTTATATACCTGACTGAATTTGCAACAAAACGCCTCAACTTTTAAAGTGCCCATATCATCAAAATTTTTATTTTGTTATCTAATTATATATATCACCCAATGAACTTCTGCGAAAGAAAAGTGCGATTTCGATAAAATGCAATCTTTTTAGAAGTTTTAAAAACGTTCAAATTTGCCGCCATTTTGGTCCACGATTCGCACCAGTCTTCCCCTGGTTTGGAATGATTTGCGACGTAGATTAAGGAACACGTGACTTCAGGCTGACTTATTTCGCTTGTTTTACCTCTGTAAATTAAACTTAGTAGTTCATACCAAATGCTGGAAAGGAGCATTTTGCATAGACTGGGAAGCTAGATTTACAGAGGTAAGACAAACGAGATAAGTCAAGCCTGAAGTCACCTGTTCCTTAATCTATGTCACAAATCTGAGCACGTCGATGATGTGATCAGCGGCACGGGTAGACCGCAATAAAATAGGATTTTCAGGTTTTTAAATCTTCATAGAAAAATCGATTTTTATCCAAATCGAAATTTTTTTTCGCCAAAGTTCATTGCATGGAATATATGATCAGATATGAGAATAAAAATTTTGACGATATGGGCACTTTAACTTAAGCACGGAAGCAGCTGGAACCGGGAAATTCTTAGTGTCTTTGAGTGTATCAATGAAACGAAATATTAAGTAGTGATCATTTGTGAAACACAAACGCTTACCTATGACTTGCTCTATCCGTGACAACGTGTGAACAGCTCTTAGTCAGAAGATGATTGTCGAGTGTTGAAACACATCAAAGACTAAACTCTCTCCAAAACGCTTGACTGCGAAATGATATAAAAGTTCAACAAGTGACAGGCTTTGATATCATTTATTTAAAATATACCCTGGTTTTGGATTGGTTAAAGTCTCTCGCGTGATTCCAGCGCCATACTTGCGGACCATAATAGGCTGATAAAAGAATACATCATGCGTCACGTCACAACAGCTTAAAAACGAAGCACCCTTTCCAGGTTTCCAGTTGAATTATAAATGTCTTACCTGGTCAACTTAAGCGATTGCAAAGGAGTATATAGCTTCAGTAGAAAATTTAGAACACTGCACTTGTTCTGAAACTCTATTCAGTAGGCTTGATAGTTTAAGATAAGTCTGTTTAAGCCTGTAACTGGTTTTCTAGTTTTCTTGGAAAACAGAAAGGCAATGATGGGACTTTCCCGCGGAAGTGAGTCATCAAACATCTATAGTTCGGGCCATGTGTCAGTCGACTGTTTTTTGTTTTTTTGTTTTTGTTTTTTTTTTGTTTTGTTTCGTTTTGTTTTTAGTTTGGTTTGTGAGTGTGTGTTTTTCTGGTTTTGTGTTGTTTTTCTCTTAATTTAAGTTAAGTTTCTTTCAAGAGACGGAGAAAAATCAACAGATAATGGATGAGGATGATCTCAAGGAAATGGTTAAAAGAGGCTTCTTTAAATTTGTAGAATTTTTTTGACCCTAGGGTCAGTAAGACGTTCCAACTTTTATTTTGTCTTGATGTCACTTGAATCTGGGATGGTAAATGTGGTTATTGATAAATTTAGTTATGCAATGGTAGTTTACTTATGTCCTTACGTGCTTATTTTTATGATATTTTTTGGTACATAATTATTCCATTGATTTTCTGTCTTAAATTCTGAATGAGAGGGCTCAATTGCTTAGCACTTTCGCAACTGTAAATCGTGCACGCAGATTAACGTGAACGAGGCCACGTGCAGTCATTAACTGTCCATTTTTGTTTACGTTACAGGCGAGGTCACGTTTTAACGATGTCTTCTTCGATAGATACTGCCAGTCAAAATGGCAAAAGACTCCGCATCCGTCACAAAATGTCTTCTTTCCCATCTTCTCAACTTTGAGAAAAATTACTTGTTTCTATAAATGCAGCGAATAGACAAAGTGAGCTGCTAATCCAGTTTATACACTGAACACAGAAGCTGAGAAAACCTTACTAAAACAGGATATTTTAATAACCGGTCGAGAAGCCTTTATTTGTGTCTGTCATTTTGCGATCAGGTGTCTTTGCCAAGAATTCTTTCCCGCTTGAGAAAACTAGTATTTTCTTCAGGGTCAAATTGTAGTTGCGGCCTTAATTTACCCACCCCGTCTCCCGAGGCAGCGAGATTATAGCTGTACCTACTCCGTGATCATCGCCGCACCCTCCTTCAGAAAGCCCAAGCCAGATGGTCTGGCCCTGTCGTCAGAATGCCAGACAACTGATTGCCGAAGCAGCTGCTGTACGGAGAAGTGAGTCAGGGCAAGCAAAAAGTTGGAGGGCGGAGGAAACGTTTTAAGGACTGCCTCAAAGTGTCCCTCAAAGGCCTGGACATCAACTCCAACACGAGGCACTTGCCCTGGACCGCCCAGCCTAGCGTAGTAGCCTTTGCTTCAGAGACACACAGCAGAAGGTGAGAGAAAGCGAGCTGCCCGCAAGGCTCGTGCTACCCATATGGTTTCCGTTGACTACTCTCTGTTGGAGACTGCGTCATTTCAAGGTTGAATTTGGAAAGGTTTAGTTGACTGCATGAAGACTCATGATCGCTGGTCCTTCTGTGTCTGTGATATAGAAACTTGCTATGGTCTTGCTGCCTTTGAAGTTGCCTGGGATTAACTGTGCCGAGATGCTTGATTTTATAACTACCATATGCGACTAGAATGATGGCCTTCAGTTGGTTCGGTGTTCCTTGTTTTTGTTTGTTGTTGGCATTGATATTCTAAGGATACGTGTTCCGATAAATTCAATGGCGTAACACTTTCCCTGTGTTCCTAAATGCCTACTTTCGTTTTCAACGTCCTCTTCTCATTCGCTCTTCCAGTTATGTCAATGTTGATGGTCCCAAAACCTTACGATCATGATTTCCTTGCTTTATGTTCCCGACGCAGATAAAGGCCAGAGTTTTGAATTCTTCTTCCAAAGATCGGGCGGTGTTCTGAATGTAATGGATTCCTTGCGGCAGTCTCATCTTTCTCCCGCACTCTTGAAGGAGGTGGCTTTTCTTTTTCCAGTAATTGCAGGTTTGCCCTAGGCCGGACATGTTTTAGATTTGCCGTTTGCACGACCACAATCCTCACAATTTGCTTGGTTTTGGTTTTGATGTCATTGACAGACTGAAGGATTCTGTTAAGAATATACGCTGCAATAGGATCTTTGCTAAGACAAGCATTGTCTTGTCAAAGGTTAGTTACATCTGTTCTGTTGGTCTGCAGTGGTTGCATTGATTAACAACGATTCAACTGCATGTCGGTTTCGTGTTACTCATATTTGTTTTAAAATGTTCCATGCTGACTTTTACTTTCTGTGTTTCCAATTATCTTAACCCAAAAATATGTTATTTGTTTGCGTTGCAACAGTCTCCTTAGATTAGCCACACTCCAGGACAAATTATAAAAACAAATTGCTTGCCAATTGTCACCCTTTGTTACAAAGTAAGGAGAACTGTCATGTGCTAGGAAACTAACCTGTGCTCATTGGAGAAGAACAATATTTTAGCAGAGATCCTACCAAATTAAGCGTTTGTTTAAAAGAATATCGATATCAGCAGAGAGGATTTTATCATTTCAATACAATTCAGACAATATATTATCATTCATAGAAGAACTGCTAAGGTGTGCCGTTTACTTCGCATGTAACTTCGCATAATTCTAAGTCTTACAACCAGCGGTCATCAGCAACACGTATACGCTATATAAATGAACTGCATTACGTAAGGTGTTTTTCCTTTTTGTCATTACTGTTCTTACATGGCACTCTTTTTCCAGCTACTGATAATGATCCTGAACAGGAGCAGATGAGCAGGAGCTTGCAACTCCTACACTAAGCCTACGTCACGGCATTTTTACAAACTGATCTATTTTTAGTAAACCTTTTCTTTTATGAAAGAAAGGCAGTTCCGGTCCAGTAAGGTAGTGACGTCAATTAGTGTCGTGTGATTGGTTATGGCACTCCCACGGGAGTCTCATTCGAAGTAGATTCGATCTAAAAATAGTCTTAGATCAGACCCCATATAAAATTGAAAAAGTGAAAAAAGAAGTATGTAATATATTCGAGAGGAAATGATCTCCGCATCACCATAGAAGCCAACAAAAGAGTTGTGAACTTTCTTGATGTAACGCCCGACTCAACCACCGGAAAATTCAAACCATATTCAAAGGCAACAACTAGCACCCTCTACGTACCTAGCAAACCAAACCATCCGCCCAACATCATTAGAAATATCCCGAAAGCCATCAACACACGGCTGTCGGAAATTTCATCTGATGAAGATGCATTTACGGAATTCGAAGCAACACCACCGTCTCAGAATGCACTGAAGAGGAGCTGGTACTCGACCGACCAGGAGTTCAAGCCAGCACAACTTCGCCCATCTAATCAAAGGATAAGAAGAAAAAACATGATTTGGTTCAAACCACCGTTCCATAAAAATGTACAAGGTGTTCATCAATATAATTGAAAAATGCTTTCCAATTGGCAACAAATTGAAAAAACCATAGCATGAAGTTAAGCCACAGTTCCACACCCAACATCAAGCCGGTTATTGACAGCCATATTATTGCAATTCTTAAGAAATCCATTGCCCAGAACAAGACCATAACAAAAAGAAGTGCAATTGTCTTTTACAAAGCCACTGTTACTTCCGAGGAAAAAACTTTTGAGTTATTTGTTTGTATTACAAAGCTTATAATGAAAATCAACTGATTTAAATGTTGTATTATACAAAGCTACTTGTTGCTTAATCATTTCTTAATCATTTACAAACTTCTAAAGTACAATTTTCCAACCGTTACGATTTGTTATAACTGTTGTGATGCAGACAGCTAATGAGTCTACAGAAAACTTGAAAACTCATGAATCTATGTAGCAACTGGACCTGTACTTCGCACATATGACCATTGCCAAGGTACTTCCCCTTGCTCAGAATTAAGGTAATCAATTAATGCTTCTCTAATTTGAATAGCATTAGCCACATGGCGAGAACCTGTCATTCTGATTAACCCATTCATGGCACCTTTGTCTGTGCTGGACACTATACTCTTCCATTCCTCAGGCCTTATATTACCTGCATCGTTAAAAATGTCTACAAATCCAGATGGACAATACAAAGCTGTCTCAGTTTGCCTTATATAGTTAGATAGTTGTGGAGACAAACAGCTGCTTGAACAATAAGCTTAACAGTGTTGACAGATGCAGCCTTGAGCTCTTGAACACCCTCCACCTAGCTCTTAAAATACCAAAGGTACTCTCTATTACCCTCCTTGCCCTGGATAGCCAATAATTAAATATTCGCTTGGGTTCTGTCAAAGATTTCTCAGGGAAAGGACGTTGAAGCCATGAATTTAAGCCAAATTCTTCATTTCGAACCAAAACGTAAGGTAAAAGGGAAATATTACACCCTTCGAGGTGTTCAGGTTTCCGGAAATTTATTGAGCCATCTTCATCTTATTGAGCCATCTTCAATGGCTTTTCCTATGTATGAGAGATAACACTCTCGTTATTCCCTCTATAGGCCTTAATATCTATCAAAGAAAAATGTAACGAGAATCACAAATTGCCAATTATACAAGGCCAAAAAATCCCTTTTTATTGGAATATAAGGACCCACTGTCGTTTGAACACTTCATAATGTTTCCCTGGACATTTCAAATTGCTCAAAATTTCAAATATGATGGAGGGCAGTCCTACCAAGGCGGTACCTGAAAGGTAATGATTGTTGGTCATCCCCACTGGCCATCAGCCGCAAGGTACGTCAGGGTTAAAGTTTGTACTGCGGAAATGGGTTATATCATTTTAGTAGTATCCTTTGAAATCAGTGGGGCAACTAGGGTCAAAAGATGCTCGAACTTTTCTAGGCTTATTCCCACCGCTGCAAAGACCTTGGCCTTGTTCCACCGGGACTTAAAATTAAGTCCCCGCTGAACAAGAAAGAATAAATTTGCATCGTCAAAGCTACGTATAGACGCATGGATTCGAGCCCATATTAACGATTGTTATAGAAGACTCAGCTAACACATCTTCACAGCCAATCTCATTACGCGTTTCCCAACGGCTACTCTATCTATTAACCAATCAAATCGCTCACCAGGTTTTCTGAATTTTCAACTGACTAAGACTACCACTTTACTCTGAAAATGGCTTCCACACAGGTTGTCGAAACGTCAGTCGCAAACAAGAGTCAGGGCTCCAACCATCCAGATGATCTTTTTCAATCAAGGGATATTGTTTATTTTTCGCTTGGACCATCTATTCTCAAATGACGCGCCTCCTTATAACACTTAAATTAAAACTCTTTTTAAATGCATGAGGTATTTATAAATAACTGTGATATGGCATCCGTCTGAGGTTTGCAAATGCATGACGTAAAATCTCGCAAGCAAAAAGGAAGAGAGGGCTCTCCAAAAAGTCTATATTTACTTATCAAGAAAACAAAATAATGCTAAACTCCACTCGATAAACGGCAAGTTGTATAAGAGGATTAAGTAATTATAATGTAGGGTTTTGTCCCTTTGTCTGAACAAAGGCAGTTGAAATGCAATATTTATTTTACTCGCAGGAATGAATAACAAACTGAAGGTATTTGTGACGGTCCCTTAGTCTTAATTGTGCAGCTTGCATGACTGAAATTTTTCTTGAATGCATGAGGTGTCTTGGTGTGAGCTTTACCAAGGACATCTCAAGAGTTGCAATTAGGCTGTTTTAGAGAGATCTTGGAGGAAGTTCGTCTTTCTGAGCCCTGGCTTGTGATTATTTTGTGTAGAAGTAGTGATGAGTTGGAAGCTGGTTGATTTATTCAGGAAAACGACGCAGTTACAGACTTATTCACCCTTAACTAATTCATGGCCTGGACGTTCGCAGCTATGATATATCTTGGTTGTAGAAATGTTAAGGTTTCAGATCCGCGATACTCAGGACAACTCCGACTGGTTTTAATAACACCAAGACACTACACTCCGTGCGAACCAGTCTGTTCAAGCACACTGATTATAAATATCCACTTAGTCCTGCAGAACAAATGAGTCATTTTTCATCAAAATAATATTTTATTACCGTGAAGGCAAATAATTGCGAAACATATCTTATTGTGTTCTCTTTGTTGTCAACTGTCACACTTAAATCGCACATTCGTAAACAAAATTAAACTGCGAAAGTATATGAACGAGGGTTTTTTATTTTCCTAGTTCCGTACACTACTCGAAAGAAAACATTTCCGAGATATCCCTGGCAACACTGAGGATCACTAGTTGTGGTGTTCTTCGTTGATTCACCTGTAAGTTTAAAATACATGTTCCATCTCATACTCTCCCGCGGCGCACAGCGGTATATTTGTATGGCCTACAGCTGCCGCATCCAGACGCGAAATCAGGGAATTAAAATGATGCCTAAACAACACCTATGAGAATTAAAGTCGAGCTCTTCGAAGAGTCGGTTTCAATCTTCAAGGAACTGAGGGAAAAAACTACCAAACATAAAAATGTTAACTTGTATAACACTCGGAACCACAATAAGGTGGGTCCCTAGATGCAACATCATGAAAGTTAATTGCATTATGCCACCGCGATTCAATTAAAAATGAAACGGAAACCGATCAGAAAGGAAAAGTTAGTCTCAGTCACTGCTTTTGCTTTGCTATTTGTGATAAGGTCTCAGTTTTGAGAGAAAGTCAGGACTAACTGACCGGCTTATCTCTCTATAATGAATTTTTCACCGTACGCATGGACTTTGAATTAAGATTAGCGAGTTTGATATGCTTCGATTATCTAGCTAAATCATTAAGTCACATAATTCTTTATGCAACACAAATCTTATTTTTCAAATTTCTGAATTTCTGTCTGCTTTTCGAAAATCATGGCTTGCCTTATTTGGACATATAAACTACCGTTTTGAAGAGTTTGCTTATGCTTGAGCAGAAAAATAAATCGTGTTCGAATTCTTCCCTATAGTTGACTCTTCCTGCCTCGTTGGCTATCATCGCCAAGATGCCGGACAATTCGCGGAAATTTTTTTCTGTAATGCTTGCGTGGGCCTGGGTGAATTGAGTGAGCAAATCCAAAAGTATTATTGCCGGGTATAAATGCAAGCTAGAAATAGATTATGATTATAATTCTTCTTTTGATCCAACTTGCTTACAATTCAACTCACACCCTTTCCCCCTTTGCTTCTGTGGAATATGTCAGGTTATCTGCAAGAGTATTTCGATAGACGTATACCTAGCGGGGTAGGTTCCTTTTGTCTACTTTCTAGAAAAGTTTTCTTTTGTCAATATGCTTCTTGAATAGATGTGCAGTCAATAGGACCAATTTAATGAACAATTTTAGACGTGCTTCAACAGGTCTGACCTTCTCTGTTCATAACTATAGATTCAATTAATTAAGTGAGCTTTCAGTTTTGGTTCTTATTGTCGTTGAACAGGAACTGAGAATTTCCAGCAAACATGGATGACTTAAGAAAGCTGATAAAATGGATGTTTGCGTTAATTATCGTGGCCTTCATTCAAAAAAAATCTGCAAATATATTTGGAGGTATGTTCACAGACTTATTTTAAATCCGTTGACCTGAAGTCGTTACCACTGGCTAATAGATTTCTCGTACGTCATCTACTAAGGGAGTCAACTGGGATATGAAACTACTTATACGTTACGCCTAAAACAATTGTGCATGTGTTTTGTGTTCAGTCAATATATAGATACAGCATATTCAGGTATCGAAATTCTGAGGGATATGCATTTGCTGTTTTCGCCCAGTGCATGCATGAAGAAGCAGACAGTTTTTATTAAAAACAAAAAAACATTATTTGAGGCATCTATTCCAGAGACCTGACACAGCAGATCGACTCAAGGCATATTTGCAGTGAATTAAGTTCCTGGCGTATTCAAAAAATGAAAAGCGACCAGCGATTATCAATCCATAGTATCGATTGGTTCGCTGAGTGCGTGTAGCGTAGGCTTAAAAACATTGATAGCAATAAAACGCGTTTCTATCTCTTTCTTCCTTTCTTTCTTTCTTCTTTATTTGCCGGTTATATAGCCGCTATTTGCAGCCCTCCGTGCCTCTTGTTCTCCAACACAACGGATATCGTAGCCCTCGACTACAAAACGTCCGCAACACATTCTGTAGTCTCTGGATTGACAAGAGCTATTGCAGTTGATGTCCACTTTAGCCTGGGATACATATTTTGGAGCGACATGTCTGAACAGAACATCAAGCGCTCCTCAACTGACGGATCAGGCTTGACAACTATTATCAGCAGCATTGGTGTTTGCGAGGGATTGGTAGTGGAATGGAGGGCATCACAGTTATACTGGACTGATATCACACATAAGAAAATATCAGTGTCCGACTTATCGGGCAATAATCAACGCAGTTTGGTCTCGTCGGGGCTCGATAAACCGTGTGACATTGCCTTGGATCCAGATAGCGGGTATCACTTTAATCAGTGAATGTTAAGCATGCAAAACAAGTCAGCTATTTTAGTAACTGACTTGTTTTGCTTTGTACATTTTGCATTGTTTTGTTTTGTTTTGTTTTGTACATAAATGTTTTAAAAAATAATGTAAATTTTTACGCCCCACAACAAATCCTACAGCTATAATTTGCACTGCCCCTTGTAAGCCTGTAGAGACCTCACAACGCTCCGCTTTGAAGCCGTCTTTGACCAGAAGTCGGGTTCAGCTATGATTTTGAAACTGGGTATGCCCGAATGGAAAATGCACTTTTATTCTTTAGTTATGAAGAAGATAAAATGGGAAAACATGAAGATGAATATATGAAGACCATATATTGAACTTCGGATAAGATAAAAGAAGGTGTGAACGTTAGTGAAGCAGAGCAAAAAGAAATCCTCGAGAAAGGATCGTGTATTTCATCGTTCACGGGTTTATTAAGAAGCAATGAAATGAT
The DNA here is from genome assembly GCA_014633955.1 of Acropora tenuis. Taxonomy (NCBI): domain Eukaryota; kingdom Metazoa; phylum Cnidaria; class Anthozoa; order Scleractinia; family Acroporidae; genus Acropora; species Acropora tenuis. The sequence continues at coordinate 996,760 of BLAZ01000332.1, read as the reverse complement.
TACCAGCTCGCATTTGGCTTGTTAGCTCAGTTTCTAGAGCATTGCACCGGTACCGCAACTGTTTTAGTATTAGCGTTCATAACAGCAACGATCGTTCACATATTCATTGAAGGGGAAGTAGCAAAAATTAAAGGGATTGGGACGGAATTATCTCACTATTTTTCTTACCGTTAATGCTAAGCACAATCTCGCTACAGCCAGTGGGACACATTGTATGTAAGTCTAAAAACAGGTCCGAAAACGGGTACAGTCGAACGTCGATTTCCGGACTCGTTGGGACCTCGGTAAATAGTCGATATAATCGAGAGTCCAAATAATCGAAAACATGAATATGATTGAGATAGAAATGTAAACAAAAGGTATACGGCAAAGAAAACATCATTTTAATTGTGAAATCTACACAGCCTGTATGTATTTCTAAATAGAAACTTCAATTTCATGTATTTACAGAGGTCTAAAATCTTCAAGCATGCTTCCTTGCTTCAAAGATTTGTAGGTTGATCGCAGTGCAAAGTCCATCATTCGTCTCAGCTGATAGAACGCCTCGCTTTAGCTTCGTACGCATGTTTTTTATTTGAGTTTAGGATCGATCGCTCTCCACGCGGAAGGGACTAATTAAGCATGAAATTCCCTTGGCAATAACACAATTGAGCCAATCAGATATCAGCTGAACGCATGAGAATATTTCCCTGTCTGATCGCACTTAAAAATTTTGAAAAGCACGCAGGATGAAACGCTGTGTAAAAAGTCTTTTGAAAGGATTATTGGGCTTTTTGCGACTTTGAGTTTTTTAATTAATATTCATCAAAAAATTGAGGCCAGAGAAAAAGTCCGGATAATCGAGGTTCGACTGTATGGAAGCTCTTTTAACCCCTTAACTGCCGAATGAGCGCTCAGGGCACTTATAGATTTTACTCTGTCTAACGCCAGACGATTTTACCCGTCAATGGGGAACCCCTTGGACGGGAAAGGGTTAAACCCAACTTAGCAGATATTTCGTTTTCATCCAACAGGGTTATGTTTTGGACTGACTGGGGCTCGGCTGCAAAAATAGAGAAAGCGACCTTGACTGGAGGCCAAAGAGTTGCCATAGTAACGTCGAATCTTCAATGGCCGCATGGAATGGATCTTGACAGAGGAAACAAGCGAATTTATTGGGTGGATGGAGGCACTGACAGAATAGAATCCGTCAATTACCAAGGCAACAACAGGATTTTGCTTTCAAAGTTTACCGGTTTTCTGGCTTTCGGAGTCGCCATGATATCTCCTTTCTTGTTTTTTACTGATTTGGTGCCAGGAGACGCACTTCATAAACTAGACGCTGACACCGGGAATTATATAGTCAGTAATTACAGGACGAGAGGCACTCTAAAGGGTATTGTGGCATATGATCAATCAAGGCAACCTCCAGGTATGGGACCACACCCACATATTATTCAGCAAATAAAATGGAGTGTTTCCAAAAGGACAAACGTAAACTATCATTCTCGAAAGGACATCCATCAGAACATCATTGAGATAGACGTGTTTCTTTTCTGAAGAGTTTTCTCAATACGCTATTGTAACTCCAAGTGCAAACTTTGTAGAGTGCCCAGGTTTTAACCTAAACAAGACGCCGCCGTTTCATGGAAAATAGGGCTTACAATTCTTCCATTTCAAAAGTCCATGACTTTCTTCAGAAACGCCACACTTTTGATTGCTGTCCCCTGTAAGTAAAGTATGAAATATGTGAATTACATATGACCTGAGAATAAAGGATTCATTTCAAAAAGGAACCTTGGAGTTGTGTACGCTACTTCAACAACTGCCAAGGAGTCTCTAGATTAAAAATTCTTCAAGCCTCCCAAGAGTCTTGCCTTCTTTTCAAAAGAACTTCCAAAGAATTCATATAAAGTATCAGCAGTTGGTTTTCT
>BLAZ01000332.1:984847-987347 GCA_014633955.1 Acropora tenuis | reverse complement strand
GAAAATTGAATATGCGTTGCCCCAATTATTTTTATTAATTTTTTTTTTTTTGAAAAAGTCAATCGCTGTCCCCAGTTATCTGCTCCCGCCCGTGGTAGAGTTGAACCCTGCTCTAATCTCCCTGGACAAACCTGTCAGTTCTCATGTGATCAGGGATATGTGCTAAGTGGAGCGACCACACGGACATGCAACAATAATGGCACGTGGACTGGACTACAAACGCAGTGCAATGGTGAGTTTCATGGGATATTTAAAAAGCACGCCACAACATCACGTCTTTCTTGTTTTACCCCGAGCTCTTCAAAATGTCTCCTATGAGCTGCTTTCGTGATTATACATCACTGATATGGCTCCAACCCATGGGGAGCATGATTATACATGGTTCCCACCCAATCGCCATTTGAATTTTGAAGGGGCTAGTTGATTTCATACGCTCAATTGGTAGATAAAAAAAGAGAAACCAATGTAATACAATTAAAATTGTTATAAGTTTAAAGAAAATAACAGTTAAAACTGACTAAGTTAAAACATGAAACACTTTTTCGTGTACCAGCGCTCTAAGCACTTAACTGTCTGCAGCTGTACCAGTCTTTAACTGAGGAGATAACGCTTAGGATTAGTAGTGTAGCAACTCTAGTAATATGGATTTGTTTGTGATTGTAAGCTGCTTCCATTGTTTCTAAGTCTAAGTCGCTGTTTTAATTGTTTAGTCCTTTATATGGGGTTCGTTTAGCGAGCCAATCTCATTATACGTTACGAAAGCTGCTACATCACCCCTTATAATATTGGTAAAAAACATCGATTCATCGCTTGATTGCCATTGCTTTGGATTAATGAACGCAAACGACATGGAAAAAAAAAATAACCTCACTTTTGCAGATTAAAAATCAGTGTTGAAATATCTGTGCATTAAATCACGGAAGACAGACAACTGTTCGTTCTTTTTTCTTGAAGTATCACATGTACGGCGTTAAAAGCACCGTCCAAAGCCATCCGTCAGGGATGCACGGGCACAGAATTTGAAACTTACAACACAGTTTGTCTGTTTTCTTGCTCGCCTGGATTTAACGGCCATGGTTCTGCAACTCGGAAATGCCTCCTTAATGGTATTTGGAGTGGCCAAGATTTCACTTGCCAGGGTAATATTCGTCAATAATTAGTTATTATCACGACAACTGAAAAACTCTCTGAGAGTTTATCAGGCAGCCGATGAAGTTATGCAATCAGAGAGAAAAGAGTTTAGTTTCCGAGTTTCTATTGTTTTAGCCTTCCGTAACGATAAAAATGACCTAATATAACAAGTAAGTGTCCTTTATATAATTTTCAGATTTAACAGGCGTATTTCCAATTTATTGTCACCCATGCTAACCATATATCGATGGTATCAGATTTACCCATTTTTGATTTATCAGAGTTAATAGTGTATTCCAAATCTTTTTTTCAAATTACAAATATCTTAAAATCCACGTTCCAACATTTCCCTTCAGCTATCTCCTGCAACTCAATAGTCACTCCACCAAACGCCATAAAATTGACACCTTTTTGTGCAAGTCTCTACGGATCGAGTTGTTTATATTCCTGTAAAACTGGATATGCCAGTTCATCTGGAAATGTTACGAGAACATGCTTGTCGTCTGGACAGTGGAGTGGGAATGATATCAATTGCACAGGTAACCACACGTTGCGAACAACATGCCATTAAAGTTGGTCAAAATTGCATTTTTGAGCAACCGACAGGAAACATCCAACATGCTATATTACCCTTCTCCAGCATATTTCAATTGTTTGTTTGTTGCTGTTATTGTAATTCTTATTAATGCTGTTGTTGTTGAAACGGTATGCCCGTTCTAACACTATGACAAGGTCCTCTTGTTGCCGGTCAGGTGCGGGTGTAGGAGGGGCAAGTTGGAGAAAACAAGACAATTTTGAAATCAAACCGTTGTCCATATTGCTTTCTTTAGATTCTCAAGTACCGTCATTCGGCGCATCATGCCCCAGCAGTTCATTATTCTCGTACGCAGAGAAGGCAACGTTTTCAGCACTGGTGAACTGGACCAATCCGGTCGCTACTGACAACTCAGGATTAACACCTAAGGTGACTTCAAACTTTCAGTCACCTCAAAACTTCAGTCAGGGAGATCACGTGATCACATACACTGCGGTGGACCAATCAGGGAATAAGGCTATTTGCACATTCACGGTCAAAGTGATAGGTATTTGAATGCACAAACATATATGATTCTAATGCACTTATAGGAATATGTCGATTCCCTTTAGGAAACAAACGTACTCGGCTAATTTAGATCAACTCATCTGATTGTCTTATATCACTAGTGATCAATTGTACATCATTAACGGTAACACCTGGAGGTCCACTGCGCATGACAAGTTGTGGAAATCATTATGGAGCAATGTGTAACTTCTCTTGTTCCATTGGTTATCGAATGAATGGCTCATCAACAGTCACGTGCAGTGCAAGCGGAAACCAACCTCCAGGATT
>BLAZ01000332.1:971473-973973 GCA_014633955.1 Acropora tenuis | reverse complement strand
CTTAACAAAGATTCGGAGTTTGTTATACAAGACTACACGCTTAATCACTGAAGTCTCGATTTATATACAATTACAATATAAATATCTTCTGTGTTTTTGAATGCAGTTTTTTGGCATCTGTAGACTAAAGTAATAGTTTTCAGCAATATTGTTCTTCATTTTTCTTTTCTCTTTACACACAGTAATCAATTGTACAGCTCTCGTTCCTCCCCCCAATGGTGTGATAACTCCTTCTTCGTGTCTGTCAAGAAGTACGTATGGTCAGGCCTGCCGGTTTAGTTGCCAAAGACAAGGTTACTCTCTGGAGGGTAGTTCCAATAGGGTGTGCAGCAGTGACGGAGAGTGGACTGGAAACAGTGACACGATATGCAAAGGTGAATAACTTTTAACAGTTGCCTCTTAACCAAATTTTGGTTTCAGTAATCTAATCTATGGGTACTTGAAGCCTCAAATAAAATGAATGAAATTGGACGAACTCACTTGTGCAGTAGTACAAGATTTTGGAACACTAGATTGTTTCGTGTAAGGTTAAATGTTTTTGTCTTTTGCAGACATATCGCCTCCTTCATTTAACAACAGTTGTCCCGGGAACATGGTGATTTATCTTCCTAAATGTTCACCCTATGCTAAAGTCGCTTGGAGTGAACCAACAGTGACTGACAACTCCGATCGTGTGATCATCAGCTACCCTGCCTTGCGGCCTCCAGCCAACTTAAGCCTTGGTGTGTAGAGTATTCATTATTCCGCAAGAGATGACGAGGGAAACACAGCAAACTGTAGCTTCATCGTGCAAGTCGCAAGTACGAGACTTCCCTTATTTTGATTTCATATGGTAATGACACATAAGACTCATTGGAGTGAAAAACATTGTCTAAGTAATCTACTCTAAAGATATTTTTTGTGTCCACAGAAAGGTCTTGCCCACCTCTTCAGCCTCCAATCAACGGCGCCATAACTTCCCTCTCATGTGGATCGTCATTTGGTTCCCAGGTCTCAATTTCTTGCAACCAGGGATACAGACAGCGTGGGTCAACTATTCGGTCATGTGAAGCAGACGGAACATGGTCAGACAACACAACTACATGCAACAGTAAGGATAAAAATGAACAAAAACTATTAGCAGAACTTACAAAAAAACGAAATCAAGTGCAGATTTCAAAGAAAACCAATATAAGGATCTTATTGAATTTGGATTATTCCAAAGAGATCCTGATGTTAAAGTTGAAAAAGCTATACCTCTTTACCCAATAAAAATTGCAAAACATTGTTATTGATTTGAGGTTAGAAATTGTCTCATAACTTGGATTTGTCATAAGATGGCCGGAAATCTCACAATCTCCTATCCCATATCAACTATTTTCATTTCAATTAAACATAATGAAAGGGAGGGACACCACAAGTTATCCTTATCCCTGTGGAGTTTATCCGCCCATAACAAGGCCAGACCACACAACACCTGCAACTCCGTACCCTACTATTTTTGAACAGTGCGTGGGTTCTCTTACTTCACACAGAATTGTGAATAATAGCGACCTTAAGATAGGACGACGGGACGAGCTACGACGGCTACCGGAAGTAAATTTACACAACCGGGCATGCGCACGAGAACTGCTACCTGGCGAGTTTGCCGTCGTGGTCACGTCGAGAACGCCATTGAAGGAGTTTTGCCGTCGTGTCGTGAACGTGAGTATTTTCATCTTGTTTTGACTTGTAAAACGTTGTACTCGATTCCAATTTCATATATAACGATGAGAATTCTTATTAACATGATATTTTCCGTGTTTGTAATGTAAATGAATTCAAATAAGAATAAATATCTATAAGTGTATAGACTGACTGTGTATTTGTTTGTGTTTCAGTCACCATCATGGATATGCCCCCGCGAAAACCACAGCGAAGAAAAGCAAATCGATTTAAATAAAGTTGAGCAATTCTGCATCATCAACAGTAAAGGCAAATACATGATTATCAGGTGACGAGTGTCCAGAGGAAACAGCAAAATGATTTGATGCTTGCCCTTGTTTCTGAGTTAATTAAAATATGTAGTCACCGTGATTTCAGCAAAAACTGGAATAAATTGGCCTTGAATACGTTGTTGTTAGTTGTTTTTGCCGTTCTTGTTTGTCTATTAATACAGGGAGAAAACAAATCAAGTAAGCTTGTTGGTCACTGGCCCAGTTAACAGTAGTCTAAATTTTAATAGTTTAACTTGATGTTGTGAACTTTATTATTGCTTCCACTCAGTGTAGGCAAATAATTTATTTGTATCTGTGTTTCTTTCAAATGGCACTTTGATCATTTTGGTTGCACTTCCGTGGTTACACTTTTAAATACTTTGAAAGAAAATGTTGTGTTTTTCGTCTTAAACATATTAATTTTAACTACAAATTTGAAACATATTTCTAAAGTAATCCTGTGACAGAAAGCCAAATAAAAATGGTATTAAGATGATACAGTGTAGTCAACATCTCCTTCTCTCTTTTTACATTTTGGAGTCATG
>BLAZ01000332.1:964843-968764 GCA_014633955.1 Acropora tenuis | reverse complement strand
ATATATATATATATATATATATATATATATATATATATATATATATATATATATATATATATATATTTTTTGTTTTTTTTTTGTTTTGGATAGTTAGATCTTAAAAAATTGCTTTGTACACAAATTGTTTATTGAACACTATATTCCCTCTGATAAATTTTGTTCCTTTGGGGCACTTACTCGATTAGTTTCATATGCTATTTATGTGTCTCAAACTCCTCACAATCAACCTTGTGTTAAAAATGTTTGTTTTCCATTTATCCCTTTTTGTTTTTCCCCTTAACACTTTGCTTCTTAATCACAATAATCAATTGTAGATAAATCATTACCACGATTTATCATCTTCTATATGTAATTTGTATAAGTTTATATGCATTCTGTTTTTCTTTTTCTAACACTGCAAAATTAATGTTTGAGCCGGAGTTTAAATTAAAATTGAATTGAATTGTATCGTCCATCGCATCATAGCCGAATCTTTCGTTGTATTCATATGGAAATTCTGGATTCTTCAAGACGTTTCCTTCATACAGCAAAATAAATTCATCGTCATCGACAATGCCATCATTATAGCTTTTCAGGAGAAGATTCCTAGCATCTTTAAAGGATGCCATTGCTGTTATAAATCGAAAAAGTATCGGCGTCGCCGTCCTACACAGAAATACACAATCTTAAGCTTTTTGTCGTTGGCAGCGACGACGGGACTCGTCCCAGTCTTACTCTTACGGTGCCGTCCCCGTCATAGCTCCCCGTCCTGGTATCTTAAGGTCCCTAATGTAGGGTTTCGAGACGGGGCCTACGGCCTATAGTCCTTGTCCTGGAAGACTAGGGGTTTTAACCATTTGCAGGTGTAATTACAAATGCAGCACTTTCTACTCAGTTATTAAAAGACCCTTGGTGTTGGTCGAGTCAGGTTCGAGCCCACGAACTTTCGCACGGTAGTCCGAAACTCAGCCAACAGAGCTAACCGGTCGGCGGTCATAAAAGGTCATGAAAGGGTAATCTTAGTCCTAAGTCTTCTTCTTAAAGCTTGCACTGTTTAACAGGAGAATCATGCTTTACCAATTACAAGTTATTAAGTCCAAAATTTGCGACGCCTTAATGAAAGTTAAAGCAAGTATCCATCGCTGTCACATCATTGTAGAATGGATTCAATCTATTTGTTATGTTCGTGAGACGTTTTTCATTTGAACAATCATAAAGTGCCTAATTTTGAGGGAGGCTCAAACGAAGAGATTTTTGGAGCTGTAAGTACACAGCCACTTAGCAGACCCTTAGTTCTCTCTAAATTCCGCCTCCAATCTCATAGCCTCAATGTTTCCTTCCGTCTCCTCCTAGACCTTTGAAATCTTTCCCGTACTTTGTTATTAATTTCCTCTTTTCCTATTGATTATCAATCCCATAGCCTCAATGTTTCCTTCCGTCTCCTCCTAGACCTTTGAAAGCTTTCCCGTACTTTGTTATTAATTTCCTCTTTTCCTGTTGATTATGTAAGCTTTTTTCCTTTCCTTCAGTTGTCAAGTGTGCAGCCGTTAAGCCACCCTCACATGGAAGTGTAGCTCCTTCCTCGTGTAAGACATTGTCTGGTGTACATTACAAAACAAATTGCTTCCTGACGTGCAATGTTTCAAATCATTATCGACTTGAAGGACCATCAAAAATATCCTGCCTTGAAAATGGCTCTTGGAGTGCAGACAACAGTGATGTGATCTGCAAAGGTGTGTATCCATTGTAATAAAAAGGCTGCTAACCGCGCAAACTCATGTGATCATGCATAGCCGTGTGTCTTTTATCCCTTCACTCCTTCAATCGTTCACTCGCTCATTCATCCATCCGTCCATCCGTCCATCCGTCCATCTATCCATCCATCCGTCCATTTATTCACTCACTTTCTGGCTGATTCATTCGTCTATTAGTTAGTTAGTTTTGGTGTTTGTATTATTTGTTAACTTATTTACTTATTTTTGGACACTTGGACTGCGGTACGCGATCTAAATATCATTAATTTGTTGCTATTTTGTGTTACATTGTTTGTTTCTGTGACTCTCTCAGGCCTCCTTTTTGCCTCCCTCGTCTGCACCTGCCTCCACTTGTATGGATCAATCCTTCAGTAGAATATTCTACTATCCTACTTGCGTGTCGACTTCGTAAGATTAGACTGATCCGAATCTTATTTAATAACTTCTTCAACAGATATTGCACCTCCCAAAATTCAATGCCCACCTGGCATTGTGCTTCCTACAGAGCCTGGTCAGTCCTATGCAACGGCCACTTGGAATGTCCCTGTCCCCACCGACAACTCCAATGAGCCCTTAAACATGAGCGGTTTACAACCTCCGCAGCAGTTCAATGTTGGAAATACTTACATCAGATATGACGTATCAGACTCTGCTGGACTCAGTAGCAGCTGTGTTTTCTCCGTTGATGTCAGAGGTACAACTGTATATCAAAGTCTGTCATACATTCGTCCATCCATTTATTCATTCATTTTATTTTGCCACCACAAATGCAACAACAGCATCTGAAAAACATATACTACTCTAACTAAAAACATACACTACTCTAACTAAAATTCTTTATAATATCATTATCATACCCTAATGCTGTCAGGCAATTGGTGTTACTGCGAGTTGATGTTTTACCCTTAGCGAATTATTGTGTTTGATAAAGGTCCTTTTCCGGTACTCCATGATGGCAGCACAATCATGTTGAGCAATACTGAGCTTTACGTTTGGACCCGAAGTCACTTGAAATCAGTTTTTCGCTATGTCATAAAAGGGTTACATAAATGGGCAGGAGCATTTAATAAAGTTTAAAACACAAGGAGCAGCCCAGTGTTTTATTACTTTATTAACCACAAGTTGCTAATAATATCGAACGGCTTCAACATCTTTACTGTACAACTACCTATGCTTACACTAATATTTATGTTTTTGGTTATATTTTCCCTAAAAATTAATGTATCAGGTATAAAACATTTATTAAACATGATTTTTTTAATGTTTTCTTCATGATTTATATGGGAAGTTTTTGCAGAATTATAAAGTGCAGACAGCTTCTCTGATTTGTCGTATAAAATGGAAAAAACGTTATGATCAAGTTACAAAATGGGAAAGGCTGTCCTAATAAAGGGTCCGCTAGCTAAATACCAGTAATCTTATTGTCGCAACAATCTCGAAAACGACTGACAAAAGGCCCTGCATCTAGTTTTGTAGGCCTGGTCAGTTTTAAAGTAGTAGGCACTTTTTCTCTTATTCTTAGAATATGTTCAAGGATAGATTTTAACACGATGGGCACCTTCAAACCCCAAATTTGATCTTCTAGGGAAAACCAGTTCCAATGTATCTGGAAATACAAACTGGGTTTGCTACCGATCTTTTGCACAGTAATATCCAAAGAGACGAAACAGACAGCATACACTAAGAATGAAATTTTGCACACCTTTTGCCGTGCTGTCAACTCTGTGTTTAAAAGGAACATCCTAGTCGGTCCGTGCTAGCCACACGTCACCCATTATATTCTTAACAAACGCCGTGCAAGATGAACATCTTGCCAAGGCGGAAAGCTGTGTTTGGTCTTAACAGTGTCCGTATCTTAAAAATAAAAGTTACTATCTAGCATTTTTTTAAGGGTAAGTTGCAGTGCCGAGAAATTCCCATCTGAGCAATAGCCCTAGGAAGGGAAATAATCCCTCACAAGAGCAGAGAAAACTCTGACCAGGGTGGAACTGGGAAAAAAACTGCATAGATCATTATGATATAAGTTCAAAACGGCCAACGTTTCAAACGTAGCCCTTGAGTACTCGTAGCATCGATCCAGTCAAGATTAGCTTGGTGCTAATGAAGCGCCTTAAACATCTTTCAACAGATCTGGAGGCACCAACAAGGTGTATTGCAGGTTTCGCATAACAATAACCGGTAAGAA
>BLAZ01000332.1:920463-922963 GCA_014633955.1 Acropora tenuis | reverse complement strand
GAAAACATCGCTTGTTTATTTTGTATGTGTTTAATTGATATATTGGGTCAAAGTGGTACAATGTAAGAGTGAATGCCCACTATTTTTGCCACGGAGCATTAGGCTTTAGATTAGTTCATCTTTCTTTTCTATTCTGTGTTTAGATCTCGTATACTTATCGCCCAAGTTTTGTGTATGCTTTTGTTTTGTTTTGCTAGTTGCTTATTAAGGTTAGCATTAATTGATTCGAAATTTGATCCTATTTTTGTACCAATTACCTTTAAATTAATAGAGATTCGTAGTATCGTTATTTTTAGTTTACGATCTTTATAATGTTGATGCAATAAATCACCGATAACCTTTTACTTTGGTTCTCCGCGATTACGTTGCATATCTGGCGACCTGTAAAATAGTCCCACCTATAGTTACTCTTGATAAGCATCGACCGTGAAGTTCGTAGGGCGCTACAGGCGCTACAGTGACCGTATTGTATCTGATGTACAATGTCGAGCCCAAGGCGCGACATTTAATATCCAATACGCTTGCCAATAAGGTATTATTGTACTCAAGAAAATAAAAGTACGCTTTCTTTTACCCAGAAAAACTGAGTAGAAAGTGCTGCATTTGTAACTAAATCAACAAATGGTTAGACTCTCAAGTCTTCTGGGATAAGGGCGATTAACCGTTGGTCCCGTCTCACAGATACCTTCCATGTCTATAAGTTCAATGTGGGGCGTTAAAGAACCCACACACTATCCGAAAAGATCTAGAGCAGGGCATGAAGTTCCCGGTGTTGTGGCTGTCCTTTGGGAGTGTATGGGCGGGTACTGGGAAGGTGATATGCCTTGCATGGGACCTAGTGTCCCGTACGCATATCACACTTCTGTGCAAAAGTTGTAGGAAAAGATGAAATGATCAAGCTTCTTCCACTTCTTCTTATACGGACTTCGAAATTCCAGTCACTAGAAGATACGTTTGATTTTCGGAAAATTAAACATGAATAACAAACTCAACATGGCAACTGGGGAATCAGACAAATCAGCTCAGACCAAAGGGTTGGTCTTGTTTTTCAGCACTGACGGGAAATTGATCTCGGTAAAAGATCTGAACAGTGCCCCATTTTGGTCAGGTGCATGTATCTTGATACCCAATGAGAATCTAGATCAAGATTACTCCAGTGTTAGTTCAAAAACTGATGAAAACACTGATCAAGACCCTTGAATTTTAATTAGCAACCTCAATTACCATGCAATCAATTATTCACCACCGTACTTCGAAAAGTTATTCCCAACGTGGGAATTATAATTCTGGCGAGTTCCCCCGTGGAACGCAGCATTAAATAAAGAAGTCAATGCCTTTTCATCCTCTTGTTTACAAGTTTCCCTTTTGGAAGTACTTGACACTGCATTTGGACCCAGCAAATAAAATACCTTTCCTTTATTTTCCTAGCTAGGTTTCTCACACTTTAATAAAGCATTGGGCCGATGTCCTGTTCGCTCACGTATAAGCTTTTCGTTTACCCCATCACTAAAAAGAGACGAAGCACATGTAACGCGTAGGCAATTTTCCGTTTTACCCCTGCTCCCTCTCATAAATCTGGCAATACCTTATTTAGAGCGTTTATACCGACTGGAACTTTTTCGAAACCAAATTTGGGCTTAGATGCCTTGTAGTAAAATGTAGTACCACTCTTTGCAAAGAGTTCCACTAAGCCTATATACAAGCGATATATATCAAAAAGACAAGGCTTGTGTTTTACGCCTTCTTTGTGACAGATATGCTTAACTGTTCTGGGAATATATTTGAGATCAGAGACTCCTCCATGAAATGTGTACAAGAATTTGCTTGAAACTTAATAAAATTAGACCCCAGCTCAAAATCATTTGACCCAATATTTCTATGATCTCCAGACCTCGCAAACCAAACATCTTTCCATTGTAAAAATGCACTGTATACAATAATGACTTAGCTGAGCTTGTTCCTAATAAGTTCATCTCCCAAAATTTTCTTTCTTTTTCGGTGGTGACAAATTCTTTCTCCTCCTTTTGGTACTTGGCATGGACACCTTCTTTGGTAGAATCCTTCATCTCTGCATGTAAGGCACGCCGAAAAATGCCGAACCTATTGTAATTAAATCCACCAACAAAAGCATGTTACTTTAAATAAAAAGTGAAATTATTCCCGAAATCAATAATACCAAACAAGCAAAAAGAACGAGGTTAATTTCCCGTACCTTTTGTCATGAGCCTCGTCGCTATTTTTGTCTCCTAAATGACGCTTCACACCACGCACTATCCCGTACACAGTTCTGAGTGGATACCTTTCCCATGAATCTTTGTCGACTTCCATTACAAACTTCGTGAGCCAGCAGTTAAAAGAAATGGCATCCATATCCTCTATTTACAACTAACAGGATTAACACCGTGCAGTTCATAATCTTTGAAAAGACCACTGGGATCTAAAATCGGTACTTTCATCTCCCTTTGCTGCTGCCATTCCCGAAATATTTATTTATGTACTT
>BLAZ01000332.1:897137-902137 GCA_014633955.1 Acropora tenuis | reverse complement strand
GTCGCCCATTATACATCTGTGTTCACAAAAACATCTTATACTCTACCTTTATGTGATAAAAATTCCTTAAATCCAACCTTTTGCAATGTTACAGTTGTTTATGTCCTCTCATCTCCAAACATAATGTGTCAAAATAATAACAGGTGGTAAATATGGTAATTCCATATGCATATTAATAATAATTCATAAATCCAAATGGTGAGCATCAATTTGTTGCTTGATTTTTCTCCTTTTTTTTTTCATTTTATTAAGCAATTTCTGATCATATAGGTACTCAGTTACATATACCTGCAACAGTAGCAAACCCATCCCCCGTGTTTCATGTCAATTGTTAAGCACACTATATTTTAGCAAACTCATCCCCCTGTGTTTATGTCAATTGTTAAGCACACCAAATTTTTCTAACGGGGTGCTTGCTCTAATAGCGTTGTGTATGTAAATTCTGTCTGCAAACTTTGATAATAATCAAAGTCCTTAATCTTTTTTTTATTTTTGTATTTTTTTTGTTTTATACAGTTGCACATGAAAATGCTTCTTTGAGCACAAATTTGTGACACAGTCTTCTATTGCACGGTTTTGAACTAACAGAATTATTCTCTTTGGGATTTGGAAGTTGTAAAAATTGAATTTTCATATGCTTGCTGAAGAGGATTATAATTATTGTGCCGTTTAGTCAGCATATTTTAAGCTGTGTTGACATTAAAGCTGAAACATTTAGACTTGTTTAAGGAAACGTGTTTCGCTTAAACATGTTAGTTAATTATTGTGTTGTTCATATCAGGTGTCAGTTAGAAACACATTTCGTGCACGGTTGTTTAATTTATGCTATTTCATGGTACTCAGATAAGTTTTTTACACTTTAGCTGTAGAATGGAGCTGGAAATTACTGTAACAGTTGCATTCAGTCCACAAGAGAGATTCCAAGGCTGATCCAACTAAGTACATGCCAATTTCCTTGCTGAGCATCATTAGCAAGGTGATGGAAACTGTGGTCAACAAGCAGCTTCAGAACCACCTGCTCAACAATAAGCTGATCTCCAGCAGGCAATCTGACTTCAGACCACACTATAACACTGCGGACCTTCTCACCATACTTGCGCAAACCTGGAATGCATCTTTAGACAGAAGTGAAGATTTATGCATCGTTGCCAGTGATATCAAAGGTGCCTTTGACAGAGTGTGGCACAATGGTCTTCTTGCCACACTGAGATCAAAAGGGGTGCTTCTCACATGGTTGCGGAGCTGTCTTCATTTAAGGTCTATCAAGGTTGTTCTTTCTGGCCAATCATCTGATGATTCACCCATCAATGCCTCAGTACCCCAAGGCTCCATACTTGGCCCTCTTCTGTTCTCTGTCTTCGTCAATGACATAGTGGACACCTGCGAAAACCAGCTATACCTGTATGCTGATGACTCTACACTGTTTGCACACGTAAGATCTGTAAACGAGATGGCAAGCGTTTTCACCAGCCTAAACAGAGATCTTGAGAAGATGAAGGTATGGGCGGCCAAATGGAAAGTTACCTTCAAACCCACAAAATGCAAGACCTTGATGCTGCCTAGAAAAAGGACGCCAGCAATTCCTGATCTGTACTTTGGAAACACAAAACTTGCAGTGGAGACGGAAGTCAGTATTCTTGGCGTCGCAGTTGACAGCAAGCTTCTTTGGTCCAGGCACATCTCCAACATCTCAAAAAATGCTGGGCAGAGACTTGGAGCACTGAGGAAGATTGCTAACAAACTTGATACCGCAGGAAGAGCAACTGTCTACAAAGCTCAAATCCGTACCATTATGGAACATGCCTGTCTGTCATGGATGAGCGCCTCACCAACGATCTTAAACCAACTTGATTCCATTCAGCAGAAAGCTCTCCGAATGATTGGAGTAAATCAAGCACCTGCCTGTACAGAACTGGCCATCCCTGCCCTCTAACACAGAAGGGAGGTAGCCGCTGTCACAGTGCTTTACAAAATGCACACTCTCATTGTCCCAGAGATCTCCAGGAATTGTTACCATGTCCTTATACATCTGGCAGATCAACTTGTGCCAGCTCATCCTCGCCCAATCATGCCTTGGGCATGCCTCATGCTTAAACGTCAACATTGGACAGAACCTTCCTTCATTCTGCGATTAGGATATAGAACGCCCTCAATGATACGGTGGTGGTCATTCTTTTAAA
The DNA here is from genome assembly GCA_014633955.1 of Acropora tenuis. NCBI lineage: Eukaryota > Metazoa > Cnidaria > Anthozoa > Scleractinia > Acroporidae > Acropora > Acropora tenuis. Next base: position 899,957 of record BLAZ01000332.1, on the reverse strand, counting down.
CAGCGACAACATATGATGTCACTTGTTGACAGCAAAAAAGTGGACATTGATGTGCAATGTGAGTCATCACCTGACATTATTTTTATAACAATAAATTAATTTTACCTCAAACAGTATTCCTTTGTAATGCAAATTGTCCCTGTTATAATTTTGTAATTTGATAATTATGTGGATGTGCTTATGGATTCAGACGTGTATGGAAGAAGCTGTATAAGTGATCAAATGGAAATTAATCGGGCTAGGTGGCCACTGCTACATTAGAAAAAGACCCTGTTGGCCCCTTCAAGCAGAAACCTGTTCAAGGTGAGTGATGGATACTCAGCAAAAGATACAGACTGAAACAAACTGAAGTTACAGGTCTCATCAGTCTATATCATTTTTGTTGTAGACCGCGTGAAGAGTTTATCAGCTGTTGGAGCCTCTGACATGTCTTGTCTTCCGTTTTCTGCAATTACCTCAACTGATATTGGAACAGATGAAATGTTTTGGTCATTTTTGAGTGTGCTGCTCTGCACACCAAATTCTAAAGAAAAGTGTAAAAAAAAGTTAATGCTATTAAATCATTGAATGTACATTTCAAAGTATGAATGGGAAAAATCACTTCTTTCCATTTCTGTGATCATTTACTTGTCATTGAGACTGAAGTAGGCCACTTGTCACTAGGAATGTTCAACTTGATAAACAAGGCCAGCATTGTAAACTATGTTGTGCATTCTGCTGGGAATCCCTTGCCTTAACCAGTTAAACTGGAATCTATTTAATGTCACAGAAGAAAATGCAATAAAATGAACAGTATTTATCACGTAGCAGCGTCAATTGTTTGTCAGTGCTGTCTTGCAGGGTTAAGTTTGATAATAGTTAATTCATTACTTGATCCACAGATGCCTTAGTTAAACATAGATTCAGTCAAAAGTACATGTCTTCTTCTTATGTTACACTTCAAGCAAACCACTGGCTTGTGTCAAGCTGTTGTTCCTTTTTGTGTAGTAGCTGACATGATTTGCAGCTTTGCGATGCTTGAGAGCAATGAAGTATCAGCCACATGAAATTTGTCAAATCAATGTATTGTTTTGTCAGACAATGAAGTGCAAAATTAGGACAACACCCAGGTGTCTTTTCTTTTTTAATTGTTTTTTTTTTCTCTTTTTGGCAGATAAACCTGATCATGTCTCTTTGAACGTTTCAACCAACAAAGTATGTGCAGGGACAGAAGTGTTGTTCACATGTTCAGCTGGGGCTGCCAACCCAGCCATACTAAATTATTCATTGCACGATAAAAATAGTGCTGGAACAGTTAAAACCAGTAGTAACCATGGAGGAGTATTTGCTCTAACACTCTCCATGAAAGGTCAGCATATTTACACATGTGAGGCTGCCAATTCTGTGGGAACTACAGTAAGTAGCAGTAGCACTGTAGAAGTTCAAGGTGAGTGTGAAGCCACTATTTTCAACATTTTTCATAAGTTTGCAGCATTACGTGATTGGTTTATTACTTTATTGACAATAAAGTTTACCACAACGGGCAGTCCTAGTAACCAGGCAATAAAAGGTGTGAAAGCCAAGAAAAAATTGAATTGATAAAGAAGGATCATTTTCATAATATCTTTCAAAGTACTTTTAGTCAAAAGTCTTCAAAGGCTGCTTTTATAATCATACAAATTATGCAATAAAAAGTTTTCCTGAAAAGAAAAAAAAGAACATTGGCATCAGTCTCCTATTTTCAAAATAATTTTAAGCATAGATTAAGGTTAATCTGAATGCAATGATCTCTAAGGGAATAATTTTCATATTTTTTTTTAAGTGGACTGGTCCTTTTGATAGCATGAATTGTACAGGTTATATGATTAGCAACCTGCAAGTGGGAATTGAGTTGAAGTTGTGGATCTTAAATGCCGTACCTCCTTAGCCTCAGTCTTCGAGAAATGGATGTATCTTAGGATTTGAAAAATGTCAGTATAATATAAAGGGACTGCATGGTTTTTTACCTGGGAGAATATCAGTTGTATACGATATGTATTTGTGTTATTTGAGTCTCTAATGGGAGTTTCTGTTGGTTATCAAAAACGTTAATGGTAATAACCCAATCTGTCTGCAAAATCTTCACCAAGTAGGTAGTTAAAATGGTGACATGGGGTATTGACTGAAAGTGATGTATCTGGCAGAGCTAGTCATGGGCTACAGAGAAATTGTGCATCTTACTTTATAACATGCTTAACTTAGCTATTGTGTTCTGTGCTCTTTTCTGAACTCTCAATTTTATTTCCTTCATAGTCCCTGCGTCAGTGGCAATTGAAAACGACACAATTGTTGTATTGGAAGGTGAAAATGTCACCCTACGTTGTGTCTTTTCTGGTTTTCCATCACCAAATGTTTCCTGGATTAATAATTCATTGAGCTACATTGTGGATGCAGAAAGAATTTTGGAGTTGTCTAACATCAGCAGATTCAGTGATGCAGTATACACCTGTTCAGCCAGGAACACATGTGGAAATGACAGCAAAAAGGTTGACATTGATGTGCAATGTGAGTCACTGTCAACATTGTCCGTACAATATTGAAAGGTTTGATTTGGATGTTGCCTGGGATCTTTTGATTGTATTTCTCCATCCCTTTCTTTATACGCGTCAGGGCTCCTATTACCACTGGCAAAGGCTCCAACCTCTCCTACCCCAGTACCCATTTATTATTATTAGTATTCATACTGTTATTATCACCATCGTCCTTCTTCTTCTCCTGCTCCTCCTCCTCATCATCATCATCAAAATCATCGTCATTATCATTATTATTATAATTATTATTATTATTATTATTATTGTTCTC